>CP097508.1:32382576-32672576 GCA_023547065.1 Musa troglodytarum
TATATTTGCATACGATATAGATATATATTAAATATATATGTGTGTGTGACACATTATGTTAGGAGACCAAATCAAAAATTTCCTTTATTAATAATATTAAGTTGACAAACGTGAGGCAAATAGATTGCTCCACGTGGCCTTCTATCGTTATATCGAGGAACCGATTCTGATAGGTTGAGTTGGTCGAGTCCTTCGAGACTCACCTATATTGTGTTTCGCTATCTTATCTATGACATAGAGATGTTATCGTGACTGAGGACATGATATACTTGGTCGAGTCCCTCGAGAGTATATTATCGAATCAGACTCATCTTGTAACGATGGTGATGACTTAACCGAACATCATGGTTGGTCGAGCCCCTCAAGACCATGGTGGTTCGGAGGCCGAATAGGACGGGAATCACAAGGAGTTATAATTGGCAAGAGTTGCCTACCTTTACAAGCTTAACATGATTGGTCGAGTCCCTTGAGGTTACGTTAAGACGCCGATTGGATCCCGATCCCCACTAGAGATCCGTCGGGGGTCTTTGATTCATATACCGGAGGGTGTTGTGTATCTCACGAAAAATTAGTAGGAGTACATTAAGATAGAAGTCCTTATCTTAACTATTTAATTTTTGTAAAGTCTGCATGTTATTTATTTGCTATATCTTTAATTTCAAAAATGTTACTTTCAAATCCTTTACGTGATATACTTGATGCCAACCGCCATCGTCCAAATTATATGGATTGGCTTCTAACTGATAATCATTTTCACATTAGAGAAAATCGTGTACATCCTTGATACAGTGATCCCTACACCCGACGAAGGGGCAAGCGAGGATGAGATCGCTCGTTATGTGAAGTACATAGATGATTTCGCTCTTGCTTAGTGTTATATGTTGGCCTCTATGACTACTGAGTTATAGAGACAACATAAAAATATGGATGCTAATTCCATACTCTTGCATCTCCGTAAACTATTTAAGGAACAGGAAGAACTCAACGATATGAGATATCAAAGAGTCTTTTCCGTGCTAGGATGACTGAGGGGACATCGGTTTAACCATATCCTTAAGATGATTGAGTGGATCGAGAAACTCACAAGTCTAGGAATAGTCCTAGAGGATAACCTGAGTGTATCTTGTACTTGTCCTTACCAGATTTTTTTCTCAATTCATAATGAATTTTAATATGAATAAACTTGAAGTGACCCTCCTAGAGCTCTCAATATATTGAGAGAAGTAGAGAGCACCATCAAGAAAGAGAAGCTAGTTCTCTTTGCTAGTAAGACCAGAAAGAAAAGGAAGGCTATGAAGTCCTTTAAGATGGGCAAGGGCAAGGGCAAAATAGGTAAAGCAAAGGTTGCCAAGAAAGATCCAACAAAGGACAAAGGCTAGTGCTTCCACTATGGTAAAGATGGGTACTGGAAGAGGAACTACAAAGAGTACCTTGTAGAGAGGGCGAAACAGAAGCTTAGAGAAGCTTCAGGTACATTCATGATCAGTCTTCATTTGTTAGAATCTTATGATAACACATGGGTATTGGATACCTGGAGTGCTTATCATATCAGCAATTTGTTGCAGGTTTTGGCAGGACCTAGGAGATTGATCAAAGGCAAGATGAACCTTAAGATGGGCAATGAAGCAAAGATTGCTACAGTGGCTATTGGCAAGGTCACCTTACATCTGCTTGGTGGAGCTATTATTGTATTAGATGCATGCTATTATGTTTATTCTATTATCAAAAATATTATTTCCATTTCAGGTTTGACAATTAGTGAATATAAATTAGTTTTTGAGAATAATGGTTATTCAATAATATTAGATGATGAGATCATCACGAGAGGAACATTGCATATTAGTTTATTTATACTAGATATTGCTCCACATATCATGAGTGTAAGTGAGTCTAAGAGGAAATGAGAAGAGTTGAATAATGCATATCTGGCATTGTAGGCTATGTCACATCCATGAGGAAGGATTCAAAAGTTGCTGAAGAATAGATATCTAGATCTATTTGACTATGAGTCATATGCGACTTGTGAACCTTGCCTTTGGGGAAAGATGACCAACTCTCCATTTAGTGGAACTAGAGAGAGCCACTGAATTACTAGAACTCATACATAGTGATGTATGTGGTCCTATGTCAACTCATACCATAGGTGGTTACTCCTACTTCATTACTTTCACTAATGATTTCTCAAGATACGGACATATGTACTTGATGAAGTACAAGTCTAAAGCTTTTGAGAAATTTAGGGAATATAAGAATGAAGTGGAGAACCAGACAAGAAAGAGTATTAAAACCTTTCGATCAGATCGAGGAGGTGAGTACTCGAGTACAGAGTTCACCCAGTTCCTCAAAGACCATGGGGTTTTATCCCAATGGACATCTTCTTATGCACCGCAGCTTAATGGTGTATCAGAAAGGAGGAATTACACATTGTTAGACATGGTACGTTCCATGATGAGTTTCACCGACCTACCCATCTCATTCTTAGGATATACCCTAGAGACCGTAGCTTACATTCTGAATAGAATTCCAACTAAGTCAGTAGTGTCTTCTCTATATGAGATATGGAATGGGAAGAAGCCCAATCTTAAGGTTGATAAGATTTAGGGCTGTCTTGCCCACGTCAGGAGACACAACCTCGATAAGTTGGAATCCAGGACGGAACGGTACAAGTTCATGGGATACCCCAAGGAAACTTGTGAGTATTATTTCTATCACCCTAAGGACCAAAGGTCTTTGTAACCAAGAGAGCAGTGTTCCTTTAGAAGAAACACATTCTTGGTGGAGGCAGTGGGAGCATGATAGAGTTGAGTGCGGTTAGAGTGTTAGCTCAAGCACCATTCCACAGTCAGAGTCTATTCTGGTACCTAGTGCACAAGTTTCAACTTTACGTAGGTCTAGTAAAGTATCTCATTCTCCTAAGAGATATATGGGACATATCGAAAGAGAGGATATTGAGGATTCTCAGACCTACGAGGAGGCTATTATGAGCATAGACTCTAGGAAATGACAAGAAGCCATGAATTTAAAAATGGATTTCATATACTCCATCAAGGTTTGGAACCTAGTTGATGCACCCGAAGGTATTATACCATTGGCTGCAGATGGATCTTTAAGAAGAAGATCAGAGTAGATGAAAATGTGGAGACCTATAAAGTAAGGCTAGTAGCTATGGAATATCATCAAAGGTAAGATGTTGACTATGATGAGACTTTCTCACCTATAGCCATACTAAAATTCATTTGAATTCTATTAGCTATTGTAGTACACTATGATTATGAGATCTAGCAGATGGATGTCAAAACCACATTCCTCAATGGCAACCTCAAGGAGGAGGTGTATATGATACAACTTGAGGGATTCATGTCCAAGGATAACCAGATAAGGTGTGTAGGTTGCTTAGGTCCATTTATGGACTGAAACAAGCTTCCTAAAGTTGGAACATAAGATTTGATGAGGCAGTCAGATCTTATGACTTTGTTAAGATCAAGATGAGCCTTGTATATACATGAAGGTAAGTGAGAGCATGATCAGATCTTATTATATATGGATGACATCCTGATCATTGTGAATGATGTAGGAATGCTCTCCATAGTAAAGGCTTGGCTAACTGGGCACTTCTCCATGAAGGATTTAGGGGAAGCATCCTGCATATTATGGATACGGATCTATAGAGATAGATCCAAGATGATGCTTGGCTTGTCCCAGTCCTAGTACATAGACACCATTGTCAAAAGGTTTGGCATGGAAAATTCTAAGAGAGGTCTCATACCAATGAGACATGGAATATCACTTTCTAGGAGTATGTCCCCTAAAACTCCTGAAGAAAGGGCATACATGGATATAATACCATATGCCTCAACGATAGGATCTATCATGTATGCTATGCTATGTATCGGGCCTGATATAGCGCATTCTCTGAGTGTCACTAGCAAGTATCAAGTAGATCCAGGCTTAGAGCATTGGAAAACAGTAAAATGTATCCTTAAGTACTTGAGAAGGACTAAGGATCTTTTACTGGTATATGGAGGTAGTAGCCTCAGGTTTGAGGGCTACACGGGCTCGAGCTTCGAGTCTAATGTCGATGATAGCAAGTCTAATTAGGGTATGTGTTCACCCTGAATGGAGGAGCAGTATACTATAAGAGTTCCAAGCATGACACTACTGCTGACTCGACCATAGAGGCAGAATACATTATTGCGGTAGAGGTAGCAAAGGAGAGAGTCTGGATGAAGAAGTTCATCATAGACCTAGGAGTCGTCCCGAGCAGCGAGGAGCCGATTCCCTTATATTATGACAACTACTGGGTGATTACTTAAATAAGGGAACCCGGGTCTCATCAGAAGTGTTCTGAGGAGGCTCTAGCTTATTAGAGAGATCGTGGCCCGAAGAGATGTAGTAATAGAAAGAGTTTTATCCAAAGATAACATTACAGATCCACTGACAAAGTCATTGACTCAAATTATCTTTGAGTGTCACAGAGGTCTGATGGGGATCAGACATGTTAGTGATTGGCTTTAGGTCAAATGGGAGATTGCTAGTCATATGTGCCCTGCAAGCCAATCACATGAGTGATGGCACTTGTGACTTGATATGCACTCTTTCTCTTTGCTTATTATTAGACATTTTATCACTTTATCTTGCGTGTTGCATATATTGTGATGCCCTAGGATCTGTGCAATGGAAATCGGATCATGAAGAGATTACGATAATGAGACCGATTCACCTCTAAACACAGACCCTAAATAATCCTAGTCATAGGTTACTCGAGAGGGACATCGAGACAACTAGATAGACTGGTGTGCTGTATACCCATCCATATAATAGAGGTGGCTGGTCTCATAGCTACTCATGTAAGGACACTAAGGGTACAGTGTAGGCGCTCATTGGGGAATGAGTTCACTGATTGATCCACTTATGGAATACTGGATGGTTATTAATACCTCACGTCAGACAACGATTCAGTAGTCCCAATAGTGTATCTAGTCCTTAGACTTGAGACAGCAAGGATGTCTTGTATAGGTACTCCACTCTTGATACTAGGACTTATAGGTTTGAAAAGTTTCAAATCTAGTATAGCCGATTGGGAGTGGTAGCTAACCTTCACGAGGGCTATTGAGTGTCAATAGAGGATCATCTCGCTCGGTATCATGAGAGGAATATCTCATGTATTCTTACTCGAACAAATCTTGGCTAAGGTTATTTGGATTGAGAGAGAAAGAGTTCTCCGGGAAAATCCGACAAGAGCAAGACTCGAGGAGAGACCGTATGGGCCTGACAACACAATGCTCGATATAAGGTCTCTGGGATATTAGATGGATGAGGGACTATAGGTACATGGTAACTAAGGACAAATATATCCAAAGGATTGGATTCTCCTATATCGTCTGGGGGTTATGGTGTAGTGGCATAGTACATCCGTAATCGATGAGTTGGGTGAATTATTATAGAGATAATAATTCACTAAGTCAGAAGGAGTTCTGACAAGTATGACTCACGCCAGCTCAATATTGGGCCTAGAGGGTCACACACATGGTAGGTGTTGCGATGAGTAGATGTTCTGATATGAGATATCCACGGAGCCCTTATCTTATTAGATATCCGTTAAGCCTGAATTATTGGATTCTAAGATGAGATCCAATAATTGCTAATAAGAGATTATTGGGTATAGACCCACTAATCCAAGAGGCTTAGGTAATTGGATAGAGATCCAATACCCAACAGGGCAAGATCTATTAGGATTTACAAGGGGCCTCTATAAATAGGAGAGAACCAAAGCTCTATAAGTCAGTTCTTTTGGTGGCCACCTTCTATTCTCCTCTCCCAAGAGAGGAGCATCGTTGTAGTCCCTACCATGTGGATACCGCTAGAGAGGAGGATACTTAACCACCTTCATCCTTCCTAGATCTATAGGGATTCAGGGATATATGATCTCCCTAGGTATTTTCTTTTACACATGTAGTTTTCATGAATTTGTTTTGATGCACCAACAGCTAAGACCTAGAGAGGGAGGTCAGGCAAGGGTCTATGCATTGACCCATCAAGATGCTGAAGCCTCAGGATCTATTATTAAAGGTATCATCACACTTTGTGGTACACCCGCATCAGCATTTATCGATTCAGTTCTACGATTCTTTATATCGCCATATTTTGCTAGGAAACTACATAAGAATCCTGAACCAATGCATAATATGTTAATGGTAGCAACACCAATTGGAAACTCCTTGATAGCTGATTAGATATATAGAAATTGTATTATTACTATTGAAAGTCACGATTTGCTAGTAGATCTTATTCTACTAGAATTTCAAGATTTCGATGCTATCTTGGGTATGGACTGGCTTTCAGCATATCATGCAAGTGTCGATTGTTTTCAGAAGACCGTTACTTTCTCACCTCTAGATCAACCATCTTTCAAGTTTATTGGAATTTAGGAAAAGCTCCCTCCTATCATATCAGCCTTGAGTGCTACCCAACTATTATTAAAGGGATGTCGTGGTACTTGGCCTTCATTTCTAGAGAAGAATCTAAGAAGCCAGTATTAGAGGACATCCCCATTGTACGGGATTTTCCAGATGTTTTTCCTGACGATCTACCTGCACTGCCACCAAATAGGCAGATTGAATTTACAATTGATCTTCTACTTGGCACCGCACTTATTTCTAAGCCCCCATATAGAATGGCACCAATTGAGTTGGAAGAGTTAAAGAAACAAATCCAGGAGCTTTTAGATAAGAATTTTATTCGACCCAGTGTATCACCTTGGGGTGCCCCTGTCCTATTTTTGAAGAAGAAGGATGGATCCATGCGACTATGTATTGATTATAGGTAACTCAATCAAGTGACCATAAAGAATAAATATCCCTTCCTCGAATTGATGACTTATTTGATCAACTTCAAGGTACTCAAGTATATTCAAAAATTGATCCGAGATCCGTATCACCAATCAAGATAAGAGAAGGAGACATACAAAAATAGCTTTAACAAGATACTGGTCATTATGAATTCTTAGTAATGCCCTTCTGACTCACTAATGCACCTGCCTTTATGGATCTCATGAATAGGGTGTTCTACTCTTATCTTGATAAATTTGTAATTGTATTCATTGATGATATCTTGATTTGCTCTAAAAGTCTGAAAGAACATGAACACCATCTTAAGATTGAAGTCCTAAGACAAGAGAAACTATATGCCAAATTAAGCAAGTGTATTTTTTGGCTCAATGAAATTATGTTTCTCGGTCATGTAATTTCGAGTGCTGGTATATCTGTTGACCCTCACAAGATTGAAGTTATGACAAAATGGAAGCGGCCTTCTAATGTTTCAGAAATTAGAAGTTTCTTGGGTTTAGTTGGATACTATAGAAGATTCGTAGAAGGCTTCTCAAAAATAGCAGCACCTTTGACCAGGTTGACACAAAAGAATATAAAGTTCATATGGGATGACAAATGTCAACGAAGTTTTCAAGAATTGAAGAAAAGGTTAACCAGTGCCCCTATCTTGGTGATTCCTTCAGGGGGAGAAGGTTTTATAGTATATAGTGATGCCTCACTACAAGGACTTGGTTGTGTTCTAATGCAAAATGAGAGGGTAGTTGCTTATGCGTCTAGGCAATTGAAACCTCATGAGAAAAACTATCCTACTCATGATTTAGAGCTAGCAGCTATTATTTTGCATTAAAAATTTGGAGGCACTATTTTTATGGATAAATTTTGAAATCTTCACAGATCATAAGAGTCTCAAGTACATTTTCACACAAAAAGATTTAAATATGAGACAAAGAAGATGGTTGGACTTTTTAAAAGATTATGATTTTAATATCAACTATCATCCTGGGAAGGCTAATGTAGTTGCTGATGCCTTGAGCAGAAATACTTCTAGTCTTGTAGCCTATATGAATATTCAAAGGAATTCTATGATGACAGAGTTAGTAGACTTAAAACTTAGACTTTTATCGAAGACAAATAAAGGTTTTCTTGCATGTCTGATGGCACAATCATATTTAGTAGAAAGGATTAAAGAAGGTCAGAAGGAAGATCCATATCTCCAAATGATAGTTAAGGAAATAGCTCAAGGAGCTAGACCCGAATTCCTCCAAATCGAAGATGGTTCTATTACATTCCGCAACCGCTTGTGTGTTCCCCGAAAGTCATCTAGTAAAGATGCTTATTGAGGAGGCACACCGATCAAAATTTAATATCAATCCCGGAACTACCAAGATGTACCGGGATTTACGTTGAAACTACTAGTGGCATGGTATGAAGAGAGATATAGCAGAGTTTGTTTCTAAATGTCTTATATGTCAACAGGTGAAGGCAGAACTGTTGAATCTCGGATTTTGATGATGAAGTCAATTGGTGAAATATTTGTGCTAATTCACCTTGTCAAGATAAGTGTGCAGGAACAACTACGAAGGGTAGAAAACATAAAGTGATCAAGTCCGCCGGGGTTCAAGAGCTCATCGAAGTCCGAGAGATTTTCGGATGTGTTGCCGAACCATCAAGGATCAAATCGTGACTTGCCGGGTTTTCAAGTTCCTCTCGTGAGATCGTCAAGGTTCGCGAACTCACCGGATGATTCGAAACTAGCCGAAGACTCGCTGAAGCTCGCCATACAATCCGGGTGTGCCGAGAATCCATCGAAGCAATCCGAGGGAAGCATCGGAAGCTTGATGGAATCTCGCCAAGCATGTCCTGATCAAATCATCAGAATTTGTGTTTTAATGTTCGTAGTTTGCATGATAAGTAAGGCAAGGAATTGAGGAAAATCCTTGCCTAAATCGTGAGGCCAACTGGCTTCGCTGAGCCAAGGGTGGCTCAAATGCGGCCTGTCGGCACACTGAGGTGGCGCGGCTAATCATCACGGGCGCGGTAGCATCGGGCCGTTACGCACGCGCCAGCCTGGGGCGTCAGTGCATCGCCAAGGCGGTAGCACTACATGTGCTGAACAAAGCAGAATCGCGCCGGCCAGAGCGTAGCACCGCCATTTCTAACAACCAGAGGTGGTAATCGCCGATCGGTCAGGCGGGGCACCGCCATTGCCACACCAGCGGTGACACCGCCGGCTGCTCGCGTGGAACCGCACTGCATTGTGTGTCAAAGATCGGATGTGCGCACCGCCGACGACAAAGGGCAAGTGGCACCGCTCGACTATCTCTGTTTTGAACCCAAATTTATTTCAAATCTGGGAGCCCAATTTGAACTCCACTTTGGATCTATAAATACCCCTCCTTTCCTACCTGAAAGGTAACCCTTTGAGCAAAAAGTCTAAGTCTTGAGTTATTCAAGTGTGTTGTAAAGCCTTGCTTTTGCTAGTGTTCACCTTCTTCCCTTTCTTGAGAGATCTTGTACAAGTGTGAACATATTGTAAAGGGTTGTAAAGGGGTGTTTGATCCTTCCCCCTCAAAGGAATTGCTAGTGGAAGAGAGGAGCCTCATCAAAAGGCTTCAAGAGTGGATGTAGGTCATTTGACCGAACCACTATACATCCTTGTGTTCATGAATGTGAGTGCTTACTTTCTTGAAGCATTACTTTACTTTGCTGCAAGTTATTTAGTTCATACTTATTTCCTTAAGCAAGCAGTTTCTTTCAAGCTCTCTTCTTCAAATCGAGATCTTCCTACGAACGTGAGTTTTCGCAAATCGGATTCAAGAAAACGGTTTTAATCCGCTGCACTAATTCACCCCCCCCTCTTAGTGCCTTTTAGATCCTTTCAATTGGTATCAGAGCAAGGTTTGCTCTCATTGGTTTAAAACCCAAGAGAGATGGCCTACTGCATGCAAGAAGGTCTCTCCATTACTCGCCCACCTATGTTTAATGGGTCGGATTATACGATTGGAAGACTCGTATGAGGATTTTTCTTATTTCCATGGACTTAACTTTGGAGCATTGTTGAAAATGGCTTTGCAAAATCTCTCTTCCGATGAGTGAATGGAATGAGTCGGAGAAGAAGATTTTTGCTCTCAATGCAAAGGCTATGAATGCCTTATTTTGTGCGCTTGACAAGAATGAGTTTAATCGGTTTCTATTTGTGAATCGGCATTTGATATTTGGCAAACTCTTGAAATCACTCATGAAGGCACTAGCCGAGTGAAAGAGTCCAAAATCAACATTCTTGTGCATTCTTATGAACTTTTTCGGATGAAACCAAGTGAGTCCATTGAGACATGTACACCCGCTTTACGGATGTCATCAATGGACTAAAAGCTCTTGGTAAAGGTTTTTCAATTTTGAATTGGTAACTAAAATTTTAAGATCCCTTCCAAAAAGTTGGGATCCAAAGGTGACGCCATTCAAGAGGCCAAGGATCTTAAAGTATTTCCGCTTGAAGAACTTATCGGATCTCTAATGACTTATGAGATGACGTGCCATGCTCATGAAGAGCTTTGAGAATACCTTCCAAAGAACAGGAAGGATGTGGCACTTAGAACACAAGAAGACCACTTGAAAGGAACATCAAGTGATGAGGACAGTGACAAAGATATTGCTCTTCTAACTCGAAAGTTTAAGAAATTTATAAGAAAGAACAAATTCAAAAATGACACAAAGGCAAATTTGAACACAAAAGGACCAAGTCCTTTGCTATGAATGCAAGAAGCCGACACTTCAAGAATGAATGCCCTCAAGCCAAGAAGAAGCAATTCAAGAAGAAAAAAGCTTTGAAGGCCACGTGGGATGATTCAAGTGACTCCGAGGTTGAAGAGGCTAGCAACAAAGAGGAGGCAAACTTCGTACTAATGGCATTTGGAGAAGAGGTTAGTAGTTTACTTTATGAAGAGTTATCTTGTGATGAACTTTCTATGGCTTTTCATGAGTTATTTGATGAATGTAAAACTATTAGTAAGAAGTTGAATTTGCTTAAAAAGGAGCATGCTCTGTTACAAAGTAAGTTAAATAGTCTTCAAAACCCTTCTACCCCCATGCTCTAAGTGTGAAGACTTAGATGCAACAAAGAGGGAGAACTTGCTACTCAAAGAGACCTTAAACAAGTTTAAGGTCGGTAGCAAGGGCTTAGACATGATTCTTGCTAACAAAGGTCATGTCGGAAATAGAAGTGGTATTGGATTTGTGAGAGGTTCTCATCAAAATCCCACCACCTTCATTAAAGGGCCTACATTGCATGTATCACCACATATGAAATGTAACTTTTGTGGCAAAACGGGACATGTTGTCTACAAATGTCCATTCAAGAAAATTGATCCACATAAATTGATATGGGTTCCTAAAGGAACCATAAACGATTCAATGATGAATTGCAAAGTAAGTAGGTCATTTTGTAAGGCACCCAAAATCAAATGGGTACCTAAAACCATCCTCTTTGTAGACAAATTCACAAGCTAGGAGCAAGAAATGGTATCTTGATAGTGGATGCTCAAGGCACATGACCGGAGATCCATCTCATTTCTCTATGCTCTAGCAAAGAAGAAGGATATGTCACCTGGAGACAACAACAAGGGTAAAATCATTGGCAAAGGAACCATAGGTAACAAATCTAATTTTTCAATTGATGATGTGCTACTAGTTGATGGCTTAAAACATAATCTTATAAGTATTAGTCAACTATGTGATAAAGGTTATGTTGTTAGATTTGAATCTAATGTTTGCATTATTGAAAACCCAACAACAACATATCCATGATTGCTTTAAAACAAAACAATGTCTACACCATAAATATTGATAAACTAAGTAATGAAATGTGCTTTTCGGTTTTGAATGATGATGCATGGCTTTGGCATAGGAGACTAGGATATGCAAGCATGAAACTAATCTCTAAGATTTCATCTAGAGATTTAGTAAGAGGTATCCCAAACACAAGATTTTTTAAGGATAAGGTATGTGATGCATGTCAACTAGGGAAACAAATAAAGACTAGTTTCAAATCTAAAAATCAAATTAGCACCACTAGACCATTGCAATTGATCCACTTGGACTTATTTGGACCAATTGACATAACAAGTCTAGGTGGTAGCAAATATGCCTTTGTTATTGTGGATGACTATAGTAGGTACACTTGGACCTATTTCTTAGCTCATAAAAGTGATTGTTTCAAATGTTTCTCAAAATTTTGTAAACTCACTCAAAATGAAAAGGCCTCATGATTTCATCAATCAGTGATCATGGAGGAGAATTTCAAAATCATGACTTCCAAAATTTTGTGAAATAAATGGATACAATCACAACTTCTCTACTCCAAGAAATCCACAACAAAATGGAGTAGTGGAAAGAAAAATAGAAGTTTGCAAGAAATGGCTAGAACCATGTTAAATGAATATAATTTACCTAAATACTTTAGTCAAGCCGTAAATACGGCTTGCTATATTATGAATAGAGTTCTAGTGAGACCATCCCTATCTAAAACTCATGAGTTATGGAATGATAAAAGACCCAATGTTTCTTATTTTAAAGTTTTTGGTTGTAAATGCTTTATCTTAAATGAAAAGGATGCCTTAGGGAAATTTGATGCAAAATCCAATGAAGGCATATTTCTTGGTTATTCTTTGGTTTCTAAGGCTTTCCGTGTTTTCAACAAAAGAACCTTACTTATTGAAGAATCAATTCATGTTGTTTTCAATGAAATTTCAGAATTCAAGAAAAAGATTTTGATGATGATTTTGGTCTTGATAATTTGAATTTGAATGAACCCTCTCCTCAAAATAACAACTTGATGCATCTTCTTCCCAAATTTCTTACCCAAGGAATGGAAGTACGTAGATGCTCATCCCAAGGAGTTAATTATAGGAGATACATTGAAAGGGGTTCAAACTCGCTCTTCTTTGAAAAATTTTTGTGCCCATGCCGCTTTTCTTTCTCAAGTTGAACCAAAATGCATTGTTGATGCAAAGATGATTCTTGGGTTATCGCAATGCAAGAAGAATTGAATCAATTTGAGAGGAATATGTGGAAGCTTGTTCCTAATCCTAATGACCACTTAGTTATTGGTACTAAGTGGGTCTTTAGAAACAAGCAAGATGAATACGTATCGTGGTTCAAACAAGGCTAGACTAGTGGCCAAAGGTTTCAACCAAGAAGAAGGTATCGACTATGAAGAGACCTTCGCTCTGGCTAGATTGGAAGCCATTAGGATGCTCCTTGCCTTTGCTAGTAGTAAAGATTTCAAATTATTTCAAATGGATGTCAAAAGTGCATTCTTAAATGGTTTTATTTCCGAAGAAGTGTATGTCGAACAACCACCCGGATTTGAAAGCTCTTTATTTCCTAATCACGTGTTTAAGCTAACCAAAGCTCTATATGGTCTAAAACAAGCCCCTAGGGCTTGGTATGAAAGACTTAGTCATTTTTTGATTTCAAATGATTTCACTAAAGGCAAGGTTGATACTACATTGTTTATTAAACATTTTGAAAATGATTTTCTTATTGTTCAAATTTATGTTGATGATATCATTTTTGGTCTTGTAATGAATCACTATGTGAATTATTTGCTAAGGATATGAGTGATGAATTTGAGATGAGTCTAATGGGAGAACTAAATTTCTTTTAGGACTACAAATCAAGCAACTAAGTGATGGTATATTTCTAAATCAATCAAAATACACATTGGAATTATTAAAACGGTTTAACATGGATGGCTCAAAAGATGCTAGCACTCCTATGAGCACCTCTGTTAAATTAGATATGGATGAAAATGGAGAAAGTTTTGATCAAAAAACTTATAGGGGCATGATAGGTAGCTTGCTCTATCTCATCGCAAACTGCACTGACATCATGTTCGGTGTAGGGTTATGTGCAAGATTCCAAGCTAATCCTAAGCAATCTCACCGAAAGTCAAGAGAATTCTTAGATACCTTAAAGGTACCCTAATCTTGGATTATGGTATCCAAAATCTGAAAATTTTGACTTGAAAGCTTACACAGATATGCGGATTTTGGTGGATGTAAAATAGATAGAAAAAGCACTTCCGAACATGCCAATTTTTAGGACATGCACTGCTTTCTTGGACTTCCAAGAAACAAAATTCTTGCACTATCCACTACTGTCGAATATATAGCTGCTAGTGCATGCTGTGCACAGGTTATCTGGATGAAAATACACTAGAAGACTATGGAATTTACTTAAATAACATCCCTATAAAGTGTGATAACACGAGTGCTATTTGTCTAACAAAAAATCCAATTCAACACTCTCGAACTAAGCACATTGACATTAGGCATCATTTTATACGTGATCATGTATGTAGTAAAAATGTCACCCTTGAATTTGTTGATACATCTCATCAATTAGCGGACATTTTTACTAAAACCCTTAAATAAGGAACAATTTGATTTTATTAGAAGGGAATTAGGCATGTTAAACTGCCCAAATAAGTAAGTTCTATTTGATGATATCTTTCCTTGAAATCATGGTTTTTATTGATTTGAGTTTGATTTTGGGTTCAACTGCCACCAAAAAAAAAAAAAAAACACGGTGCAACTGCCATTTTGTAAGTCGCGAAAAGTAGTGAAATCGGGTGTGGCAGAAGTGAAGCGGAGGCGTGAACTCCTTCCCACTCAAACTTGATTATAGAGGGAGCCAAACCTCTGGCCAACACCTTACCTCAACATTTACTCAACCATCTTAAGAACTCACAGCCCTCCTAAAGAAGAACATCGCGATTAGAAGCTCACATCTCAAGGGCAACCTTCTAAGAACAAACCTATGGCATCAGCCTAAAATTACATGTTTTCAATTCTAAATCTGTATATTTCAAAATTCTGTTATGATGCAATTCAATGAAATGTTTCAAACACATTCTGTTCTGTTTCAATTCAAACAGAAATGTTTCAAACACATTCTGTTCTGTTTCAATTCAAACAGAAATGTTTCAAACACATTCTGTTCTGTTTCAATTCAAACAGAAATGTTTCAGACACATTTCTGTTCTGTTTCCAACAGAAATGTTTCTGCTTCAAACAGATATGTTGATTCATTGTTAGAAGGCTTGTCAACTGTTTCATTGTTTCAAATAGAGTGGTTTCAATTCTGGTCTACAATTGATTCAGTTCTTCAACTGTCAATTGTTGATTCATGATTGAGAGAGTTTGATTAAAGATCTACATTGAAATTTTGCAGAAGATGAACTTTCATCATATGTTTCATCACCATCTTGGCATTCCTCCTGAGGAGTAGCTTGCTGTATTTCTGTTTGCACGATGTAAACTTATGTTGACATGTGTGTTGTATTCTTGACATATATGTTGCATCGTCATGGCCACTATGTACTTATTTTCGGCTTTCTGATTAATTTCCTTTGTGCATGATATATTACTGCCTTAAGTGTTACATGCGAATCCCTTGTTTTCTTTTGTTGATGACAAAGGGGAGAAATAATGTGTGATGATAGTTGTATGCATGGTTTAGGTTCTTGATATCATGTTTTTAATTATGAACACTTACCTATTTGATATCTTCCATGCTTTACAAGCTATTACAAGTTCAAGCTTATTTAGGATCTTGATATCATGTTTTTATCTATATATACTTGATTGATATCTTTGATACCTATTTGACAACATCAACTTTGAAGATTAATTTTTACTATGTTGAATTCAAAAATTGAATTCAAGCAATTTTTCTTAATGGCATATAGATAGGGGAGTTATGAGTAACTCCTTCACATTTTGATTGTCATCATCAAAAGGGGGAGATTGTTGAATCTCGGATTTTGATGATGAAGTCAATTGGTGAAATATTTGTGCTAATTCACCTTGTCGAGATAAGTGCAGGAACAACTACGTAAGGGTAGAAAACATAAAGTGATCAAGTCCGCTGGGGTTCAAGAGCTCACCTAAGTCCGAGAGATTTTCGGATGTGTTGTCCGAACCATCAAGGATCAAATCAGGGACTTGCCGGGTTTTCGGAAGTTCCTCTCGTGAGATCGCCGAAGGTTCGCGGAACTCACCGGGATGATTCGAAACTAGCCAAGACTCGTTGAAGCTCGCCATACAATCCGGGTGTGCCGAGAATCCACCGAAGCAATCCGAGGAAGCATCGAAGCTTGATGGAATCTCGCCAAGCATGTCGGATCAAATCATCAGAATTTGTGTTTTAATGTTCGTAGTTTGCACATAAGTAAGGCAAGGAATTGAGGAAAATCCTTGCCTAAAATCGTAGGGGCCAACCGGTCTCGCCGAGCCAAGTGAAGGCTCAAACAGGCTCATTCGGCCAAGGTCGACGAGGCAGCGCTGAACCGCCAAGCTCGGGCGGTGGAACTGGGGCGGCAAGACGCCGCTTACGACAGCGGTGGCACCGCCGCTCGCGTGTAGCACCGCTCGCTGAAACAAAGCGGTGGAATCCGCCGGGCGTAGCACCGCCCGCTCTAAAACCGAGGCGGTAGAACCGCCGATCGGGCGGTGGCACCGCCTCGCCACTATCGCAGCGGTGACACCGCTTATCCGCGTGGCACCGCCTGCATTTCGGTCAAAGACGATGTGCGTGGCACGCTTCGTGGGTGGCACCGCTCGACCATCTGTTTGAACTCCAAATTTATTTCAAATTTGGAGCCCAATTTTGAACCCACTTTTGATCTATAAATACCCCTCCCTTTCCCAGCTGAAAGGGTAACCCTTTTGAGAAAAAAAGTCTAAGTCTTGAGTTATTCAAGTGTGTTGTAAAGCCTTGCTTTTGCTAGTGTTCACCTTCTTCCCTTTCTTGAGAGATCTTGTACAAGTGTGAACATATTGTAAAGGGTTGTAAAGGGGTGTTTGATCCTTCCCCCTCAAAGGAATTGCTAGTGGAAGAGAGGAGCCTCATCAAAAAGGCTTCAAGAGTGGATGTAGGTCATTTGACCGAACCACTATACATCCTTGTGTTTATGAATGTGTGAGTGCTTACTTTCTTGAAGCATTACTTTACTTTGCTGCAAGTTATTTAGTTCATACTTATTTCCCTTAAGCAAGCAGTTTCTTTCAAGCTCTCTCTTTCGTCAAATCGAGATCTTCCTACGAACGTGAGTTTTCGCAAATCGGATTCAAGAAAACGGTTTTAATCCGCTGCACTAATTCACCCCCCCCTCTTAGTGCCTTTTAGATCCTTTCAAGAACATCGAGTACCTGCTGAAAAATTACAAAGGATTTCAATTCCGGAATGGAAGTGGGAGCAAGTCACTATGGATTTCGTAACAGGATTACCCAAGACTACGAAAGGATATGATGGAATTTGGGTAATAGTAGATAGACTTACTAAATCTGCTCACTTCCTCCCTGTTAACAAGAAATATTCATTGGATAAATTAGCATGTTTATATATTAAAGAGATTATTCGATATCATGGGGTGCCAGTTAGTATTATCTCAGATAGAGATTCAAGGTTCACCTCTAAGTTTTGGGGAAGTCTACAAAAATCTTTGGGTATACAGCTTAAAGTTTAGTACAAAGATTTCACCCCAAACTGATGGCCAATCTGAAAGAACAATACAAACTCTTGAAGACCTCTTAAGAGCATGTACTTTAAACTTTGGTGGAAGTTAGGATATGCACTTACACCTAATTGAGTTTTCTTATAATAATAGTTACCACTGAGTATACTGCATGGCCCCATTTGTAGCTCTTTATGGAAGAAAGTGCAGATCACTTATATATTGGGATGAGGTACGAGAATCAAAGCTTTTGGGATCTCAATTAATTCAAAAAGATGTTAATAATATTTGAATTATACGTCAAAGATTATTAACAACCTAAAGTCGCTAGAAAAGTTATGCAAATCGAAGACAAAGAGAGATCTAGAGTTTAAAGTTGGCGAACACGTCTTCTTAAAAGTGTCGCCAACCAAGGGAGTTATGAGGTTTGGTCAAAAAGGAAAGTTAGCCCCTAGATTTATAGGCCCATTTGAAGTCTTACAAAAGGTCGGGCCTGTGGCGTACAGATTAGCATTGCCTCCGGTTTTGGCTAGCATCCATAATGTATTCCACGTGTCTATACTTCGAAGATATATTAGGGATCCATCACATGTCATATCTTACCAACCTCTACAATTGAGAAACGATGCCACTTTTGCAGAACAACCAATCCAGATCTTGGAAAGGAAAGAACATGTTCTAAGAAATAAAGTTATACCTTTGGTAAAGATTTGTTGGGCAACAACAGCTAAGAAACATAATTTGACCGAGAAACATAATTTCATTGAGCCAGAAATTACACTTGCTTAATTTGGTATATAGTTTCTCTTATCTTAGGACTTCCAGAACTGTCTTAAGATGGTATTCATGTTCTGCCATACTTTTAGAGTAGATCAAGATATCATCAATGAATACAATTATAAATTTATCAAGATAAGGGTGGAACACCCTATTCATGAGATCCATAAAGGCAGTCGGTGCATTTGTGAGTCCGAAGGGCATTACTAAGAATTCATAATGACCGTATCTTGTTACGAAAGTGTTTTTGTATGTCTCATTCTTTTATCTTGATTGGTGATATCCAGATCTCAAATCAATTTTTGAATATACTTGAGTACCTTGAAGTTGATCAAATAAGTCATCAATTCGAGGAAGGGGATATTTATTCTTTATGGTCACTTGATTGAGTTACCTATAATCAATACATAGCCGCATGGATCCATCCTTCTTCTTCACAAATAGGACAGGGGCACCCCAAGGTGATACACTGGGTCGAATAAAATTCTTATCTAAAAGCTCCTGGATTTGTTTCTTTAACTCTTCTAACTCAATTGGTGCCATTCTATATGGGGCTTAGAAACAAAGTGCGGTGCGTAGAAGATCAATTGTAAATTCAATGCCTCTTTGGTGGCAGTACAAGTAGATCGTCAGGAAAAACATCTGGAAAATCCCGTATAATGGGGATGTCCTCTAATACTGGCTTCTTAGATTCTTCTTTAGAAATGAAGGCCAAGTACCCCTAACATCCCTTTAATAATAGTTGGGTAGCACTCAAGGCTGATATGATAGGAGGAAGCTTTTCCTGAATTCTAATAAACTTGAAAGATGGTTGATCTAGAGGTGAGAAAGTAATGGTCTTCGAAAATAATCGACACTTGCATGATATGCTGAAAGACAGCCTATGCCCAAGATAGCATCGAAATCTTGAAATTCTAGTAGAATAAGATCTACTAGCAAATCGTGACTTTCAATAATAATAATACAATTTCTATATATCCGATCGCCTATCAAGGAGTTTCCAATTGGTGTTGCTACCATTAACATATTATGCATTGGTTCAGGATTCTTATGTAGTTTCCTAGCAAAATATGGCGATATAAAAGAATGCGTAGAACCCGAATCGATAAGCAGATGCAGTGTACCACAAAGTGTGATGATACATTTGATAATAGATTCCAAGGCTTCAAAGATCTTGATGGGTTAATGTATAGACCCTCGCTCGACCTCCCTCTCTAGGTCTTAGTTGTTGCCCAACCTTTCATGGAAATCCAAGGTTTTGTTTTTCTGTTCTTCTACTACGTATGAGATATTGCCCTTGTGGATTTCCCAATAGTTTTAAACCATAGAGAGCCTTAGTCAATTTAAACACATGATTAGGAAAAGAAGAGTTTTCAAAACACAGGTGGTTGTTCAACAAACACTTCTTCAAAATAAAACCAATTAAGAAAGCACTTTTGACATCCATTTAAAATAATTTAATATTATTACTACTAGCATAGGCAAGGAGCATCCTAATGGCTTCTAATCTTTCTATAGGAGTAAAGGTCTCTTCGTAATCGATACCTTCTTCTTGGTTGAAACCTTTGGCCACTAATCTAGCCTTGTTTCTAACCACAATATCACATTCATCTTGCTTGTTTCTAAAAACCCATTTAGTACTAATAACTAAATTATCACTAGGTCTAGGAATAAGCTTCCATACCTCATTCCTCTCAAATTGATTCAATTCTTCTTGCATTGCGATAACCCAAGAATAATCTTTCAAGGCATCGTCAATGCATTTAGGTTCAATATGAGAAAGAAAAGCGGCATGGGCACAAAAATTTTTAAAAAAGGAATGAGTTTGAACCCCTTTTGATGTGTCTCCTCTAATTAGCTCCTTAGGATGGGCATCTACATACTTCCATTCCTCAAGTAAAGAAAATTCGGAAGAAGATGCATCCAAGTTGCTATTTTGTTGAGGAGAGGGCTCATTCAAATTTAAATCATCAAAACCAAGATCATCTTCAAAATCATTTTTCTTAAGTTCAAAAACTTCATTAAAAACTACATGAATAGACTCTTCTATAATTAAAGTTCTTTGTTAAAAACATGAAAAGTTTTAGAAATGGAAGAGTAACTAAGGAAGATGCCTTCATCGGATTTAGCATCGAATTTTCCTAAGGCATCCTTTTCATTTAAGATAAAGCATTTGCAACCGAAAACTTTAAAGTAAGAAACATGAGGTTTTTTGTTATTCCATAATTCATATGGAGTCTTGGATGGAGATGGTCTTACTAGAACCCTATTCATGATATAGCAAGCCGTATTAACAGCTTCGACTCAAAAATATTTGGTTAAACTATGTTCATTTAACAAAGTTCTTGTCATTTCTTGTAAATTTCTATTTTTTCTTTCTACTACCCCATTTTGTGGAGGATTCCTCGAAGTAGAGAAGTTGTGGTTATATCCATTAGATTCATAAAAAGTTTGAAAGTCATGGTTTTTAAATTCTCCACCATGATCACTCCGAATCGATAAAATCATGAAACCCTTTTCGTTTTGAGCAAGTTTGTAAAATTTAGTGAAGCATTTAAAACAATCACTTTTGTGAGCCAAGAAATAGGTCCAAGTGTATCTACTATAGTCATCTATAATGATAAACGCATATTTGCTACCTCCTAGGCTTGTTGTGTTAATTGGTCCAAATAAATCCATATGAATCAATTGTAATGGTCTAGAGGTACTTATTTGATTTTTTGGCTTGAAGCTAGTTTTTATTTGTTTTCTTAGTTGGCAAGCATCACATACTTTGTCCTTGACAAACTTGATATTAGGAATTCCTCGTACTAGTTATTTAGATAAAATTTTAGATATTAGTTTCATACTTGCATGGCCTAATCTCCTATGCCAAAGCTAAGCATCATCATTTAAAATGGAAAAGCACATTTAATTACTAAGTTCATCAATGTTAATAGTGTAAATATTATTTTATTTTAACGCAATCATAGATATGTTATTGTTTGGTTTTTTAATTATGCAAGCATTAGATTCAAATCTAACGATATAACCTTTATCACATAATTGACTAATGCTCAAAAGATTATGTTTTAATCCATCAACTAGTAACACATCATCAATTGAAAAACTTGATTTGTTACCTATAGTTCCTTTACCAATGATTTTACCTTTGTTGTTATCTCCGAAGGTGACATACCCTCCTTCTTTGCTAATGAGCATAGAGAATCGAGATGGATCTCCGGTCATGTGCCTTGAGAATCCACTATCAAGATATCATTTCTTGCTCCTGGCTTGTGATGGTGAGTGTGTCTACAAAAGAGGATGGTTTTTAGGTACCCATTTGATTTTGGATGCCTCAAAAATTGATCTACTAACTTTGTCATTTAGCATTGAATTATTTATGGTTCCTTTAGGAACCCATATCAATTTATGTGAACTAATTTTCTTAAACGGACATTTGTAAATAATATATCTGGATTTATAACAAAAATTACATTTCAAATGAGGTGATACATGTAATGTGGGTCTTTTAATGAAGGTGGTAGGATTTTGGTGAGATCCACTCACAAATTCAATTCCACTTCTATTTACGATATGACCCTTGTTTGCAAGGATCATATCCAAGCCCTTGCTACTGACTTTAAACTTGTTTAGGGTCTCTTTAAGTAGTTCTCACTTTTATTGCTACTAAGTCTTCACACTTAAAGCATGGAGGTGAAAAGGGAGTTTGAAGACTATCAAGTTTATCTAGTAATAAAGCATGCTCCTTTAATAAATTAAACTTCTTACTAATAGTTCTGCACTAATCAAATAATTCATGAAAAGTTATTGAAAGTTCATTAAAAGATAAATCTTCATTTAATAAACTCACATACCTCATCTCCTAAAGCCATTAGCGCGAAGTTTGCCTCTCTTTGTTGCTTGCTTCTTCATTCTCGGTCACTTGAGTCATCCCATGTTACCTTCAAAGCTTTCTTCTTCTTCAGTTGCTTCTTCTTGGCTTGGGGGCATTCATTTTTGAAGTGCCTCGGCTTCTTGCATTCATAACAAATGACTTGGTCCTTTTTTGGTTCAAGTTTGTTTTTAGTGTCATTTTTAAATTTATTTCTTCTAATGAATTTCTTAAATTTTTGAGTCAAGAGTGCAATATCATTATCACTGTCCTCATCACTTGATGTTCCTTTCAAGTAGTCTTCTTATGTTCTTAATGTTAGAGATTGAGCGGCACTAAGAGGGGGGGGGGGGGTGAATTAGTGCAGCGGTAAGGAATGAGAAATTTTCAGCGATTAAAACAAGTTCGAAAACTTTGTACGAATGAATGCAACATTTCGTTTGAACCCGGAAAGATTGTGTTTTAACTTTAAAGCATATGTAATAAGATGAAGATGAAGTTGAGTAAATAAGGCAGCAAATGAAAATGGTTTGCAGCAAAGTAAGTTGCGAGAACGTAAATGCAAACCAGATTTTTATAGTGGTTCGGTCATGCGACCTACGTCCACTCCCGATTCCTCTTCACTTGAGGCCACTGGCTTCTCCACTAGCTATCCTCCTTCCAACGGGCGAGGATGAACTCCCTTACAGCACTTCTCCTTTTGATGGGCTTAGGAGATAACCCTTACAAGCACTCTTACCCTCTCTTGGACTAGAACACACTTCAAACTAAGAGGGAAGATTTTGAACACTTTCAAGAGAGTTTCCCCCTTATTTTTTTCAGTTCTAGGCACCTTTCATCCAAGAATATGAGGGGTATTTATAGGTCTCAAAGTGATTCAAATTTGGGCTCCAAATTTAAATTTTTTTAAGTTTCCCGGTGTCGGGCGATTCAACCGCTTGTCAGAGGCGGTTCTACCACCTATCAGTCTGGCAAACTGACACAGCAGGTGCTGGGCGGTGTTACTGCCTGCCTGGGGTGGTTCCATCACCCAGGTCTCGACCTCTGGGCAGTGCCACCGCCCAGCCTGGGGCGGTTCAACCGCCCAGGTCATTTTTTTCAGCACAGTGGTTTCGAAAAACTCGGCCGAAACCGGTCCAAATGAAGTCCAAATTGGCCCAAATTTGGTTTATAGGATTAACACCTAATCCTAAACCAAATTATGTGCTAACTATAAATTTTAAAGATATTTTTAAAGCTATTTCAAGGTCCATAAGACAAGACTTCTTTCGGTGAGCTTTCGGCGAACTTCCGGCGGTCTTCCGACGAACCCTCAGAAACCATTCTACAGACTCTTGGCAAGCTCCCGGACTTCATGATGATCTTGGCGAGTTCCATCAAGCTTCTTTGGCAAGCTCCGATCTTCTTTGGCAAGCTCCGTGAACTTCCGATGAACCTTTCGGCGAACTTCCGAAAACCCTTCAGCAAGCTCCCTACTCGTTCTCGGCCGGTTCCGGCAGCAGTCCCAATGAATCTTCGGACTTCCATCGAACTCTCGAACTCCCAATGATCCATCCCACTTGTCTTCCGGCACTTTGTTTCGCTTTACGTCTTCATCGTCATCGTAGATAATCCTGCACACAAACAAACAAATACTCTACTTCGATCTAGATAGTTATTACAACACGAATTTACATTCAGTTGCTCGGCACGTCATTGGTCAGCGCTTCGTCCAATCCTTCGGCACATCGTCCTCTTTTACGATCTGTTGCCCAATCGGCGAATGACCTCTGCAACCTCGATATCCTTGGCGCAACATGCATCTTGGCCTGATGCCCGACGTACGAAGCCCTTCGCCGATTGTCGATCGAACCTCTAGCTCGACATCCAATATCCAAACGTGATCACCCGGTGCAACGTCAATTCCTCCAGCATCAACTGTCTAATCCTGATCGATAGTAGACTTGCATAACTCAAAACGTAGTTAAATAATAAACCATAATCAATTAGTTTCATCATCAAAATTTGAGATTCAACAATCTCCCCTTTTTGATGATGACAACTAATTGATGACTAACAGAGTTAACCATAACTCCCCGGAGTTTAACCAAACTCCCCTATCAATATGTCATTGATAGAATACTTGGATTATCCCAAATCCAAGCAACATTCATCACAATTAAGAGAATAAATTAAACCATCATGCAAATATATAAATATGCCAATCAATGCATGAAGTCATCAATCTACTTCTCCCCCTATGTCATCAACAAAAAGGAGAAGTTGCATCGTAGCTAGTTTTCAAAGATATGCAAATATTACAATCATACTAGCTATTAATCTAGATATATATCATACAACATTTAAGCATAGCTTTGCAATACAACATCCAATCACACCATTCAATCATAGCAAGTTTTTAAGGATAGGCAATGATGGTAATTTTTTCACTTGCTTCTTGAGATGTGCAAGCTGTACTTTCTTTGCTTCCTTTGTATGTTCTAGCTAACAAAATTTTTTTTTACGATACATAAGCTAGCAATTAATCTTCTCCCCCTTTGTTTTTGTCAAAAAAAGTGGAGTACAAATAGTCAATGCTTTGATCATGACAAAATAGCAAATTTACAACATGAATTTTTAGCATATTAAGTCATGAATTCAAGGGAGGCAAAAATCGTGATATGAGAGAAAAAGATGATAAGCAAGCAAACAATAATGATAAGCAAGCCAACATACTTTGCAATACGTAAGTTAGCTTCCTTTCAATTCTTCTCTTTTGTAACTAAGTTTCACCTTTGCATGCTATCAACTTTTTATTTGCAATGAGCTAGCAATTATATATAATCACTTTAAACATATATGCTAACTTTTCATTAAAACATACAAACATAAAGGCATGGCAAGTGTAACATTTCAAATTTTTGAAGTTTTACATTTTGCTTCTTTTAAGATAATCAAAATAGCAATATTTGCATCCTTTGAGATAGCAATCCTTAACTTCTTGTGAATTTGCAAGGTAGCAATTTTTCTTCCCCTTTGTCTTTGTTAAAAAGAAGGGAGGACTAAATGGCTAAAAATTTTAATCATTATACAAGCCATTTTTCATATCAATTATAAATTTACATCAATAAAAATATGCATCAATTGTTCAATCATCACATGATGCAAATAAGACAACAATGCAAAGAAATCATGTCATGAAGGATATCAATATGTAATTCAACAAGGATCAAAACCAAAAGATATCATTCATGATTCATAACTTTCCTTTTAGCAAGATCAAAATTCATATTTATCAATTTTAATTCAAGATAAATGTCATATAACCAAGAATCATGATATATAAAAGCATATCAATATCAAGGATCAAATCATGATTACAAGTTCTAACATATTTTCTTTTCATTCATTTTCAAGCCATGATAAAAGAATAAATTAATGATTCAATCATTAAGCATAATTCTTTTACATCAATTTTGCATCGTATAAGGCTTACATGGCAAATATCAATTCATGATAAAGGGTATACTATCTTGAATCATGATGTATAAAAAACATATCATTCTCATAGATCAAGTCATGATTCATTGATTCATCATAAGGTAAATTTCTTTTCAATTATCTATTTTTCAATTGCCACATAAGACATACAAGCCAAAGAATTTTTGTCATTTCTATATTATGAAATATATGATAATAAGACTCATGATTCATTTAAAAAGATATAGCACAAAGAGCAACTTGATTCATGCATAAGAAATTCCAAGTATTAAATATTAAGATATCAAGAGTTTGATTGTGATAAAGCTCATTCAAGTTCGAATCATCAAAATTATTAACATAGTTTATGAGATTCACAAATGACATAAACTTGAATTGTTCTCCTCTTTGGTAAATGATAAAAAGAAGCAATCATAGAGAAAAATATTTTGATTCGCAAAAATATCTCAAGTCAAGAATTCAAAGTCATAATTTCAAGTGATCAAGAGAGGAGTCATTTTGTCAATTCGAAACTCCTAATCAAATTATCATTTTTAACATTCATAACATGAATAAAGTCATTACCGTATCATCAAAATCTCATTCATAAGTCAAGTGATTTACAAAATATCATAAATGAATTTATCACTTGTCTTTTATTTGAAAAATTGAAAGATTTCAAGAAACATGCATTTCCATTGTATGATTTATTTCATATGAGCATGCCTTTGTTTTTTGATGTCAAATAAAATAGAAATATCAACATTCAACATTGAAAGACAAACTTCATTATAAAATTCATCAACATAAAAATATAACACATTATGAGATTTAATTTATCATGATAATATGTTTCATTTTGTTTCAAACAAGTGTGCTCATGTTTCAAATGATGATTATCAAATTTAAGACCAAAACATGAGTTTGTCATCAAAATATGATATCACAAAGTCATCAAGCATAATAACAAACTTTTAATATTTTCATTTCAATGATGATTTCATAATGTATGTTCAAATATTTATATGGAACCCATCATTGTTTAAATTCAAAATACAAGTTTGTTATTAAACCCATCAAGATCAAATGCATCAAATATCATGATAGTGCATTTTTTTCATCTTTATGAGTTTCAATTTAAGTGATTTGATTTTTCATAAGAATGTTCAAATTTTTCATATGAAGATGTCATGCATCATATTCAAAAATGAAAATATCATCAAGATCATTTTAATTCTTTCTTACATTAGTTATAACAAGATGATCGATGCTCAAATTTTTGGTAAAATCATGCATTATTTTATAAATCTGAAAAATAATTTTCGTCATGAAACCCATTAAGTCCAAATATAACACAAGGCAACATCAAAGCCACATTTCTTTCATTTTGAAAATTTGTGGGTTGGGTCTTTATAATTGATTTCATGAAGACATGTATCAATAAAAATTTCATCATAAAAAGGGTTAAAAACCATTAAGCCAAGATGGAAGTTTTCAAATTATAATCAAGATACATACATCTATCATCAAAATATTTTCAAGAAATTCATACATAGATATGTATCATGTTTAAGATTGAAAACCGATATAGAAAGTATACATGAAATTTCATCATCTCAAAATGTCATCTTAATTTGACATGAAAACAATTAGACCAAAAAACGATAATCCACAACAAAGAGTCAAATCAACATTACTTCAAAAACTAATGCATATTACAAAATCATCAAGCATCATGTTTAGAAACGAAAAGCAATATAAAACATCAAGATACACATGCATGGATTAATCCTAAGCATTATCACAAATCATGCATCATTCATATTTTTAATTTTCAAAAAATTACTAGAAAGGAAAAAGCATAAAAAAAATCCTACCAACTATTTCAAGCAACTCATGAAAAGCATCATGTAATTTCAAAATAAGGTAAAAGCAACTTGGGTGAGTTTCTTACCTCATTGTCGAAAACCGTCAAAGCCCATTTTGCCTCATCTTTACTTGATTCTTCTTTGCAAGCTTTCCTCTTCTTTGGCCTCATTCTTCGTTCAAGTTCATTTATATTTTTTAATTTTTCTTTAATGAACTTATTAAGATTTAGTGTTCGAAGTTCAAGTTCATCATTGTCCCCATCACTTGAGTCATCACTCAAGTGGTATTCATTTGTCCGAAGTTTCAAATCCTTCTTGTTCTTTAGATGATGGTTCATGTGTTCATTGAGTTCAAAACATTCCAAGAAACTCATTTCATAGGTCTTTAAAGACCCAATAAGTTCATCAATAGGATAGTTATTTAGATCTTTTGTTTCTTGTATTGCGGATATTATCAGATCCCATCTTTTCGGAAGAGATCTTAAAATCTTATTTATGAGTTCAAAATCTAAAAAACATTTACTAAGAGCTTTTAGACTATTGATGACATCCGAGAAACAAGAGAACATGTCATCGATAGTCTCACTTGGTGCCATTCGGAAAATCTCAAAATCATGCATCAAAATATTAACTTTCGAGTCTTTGACTTTACTCGTTCCTTCATGTGTGATTTCAAGAGTTCACCAAATGTCAAAAGTCGTTTTGTACGTAGAAATCTGGTTGAACTCATTTTTGTCTAAAGCACAAAATAAGGCATTCATAGCCTTTGCATTCAAGGAAAAAGATTTTCTCTCTAAGTCTGACCATTCATTCGTCGGTTTAGAGGAAAGTTGAAAATCATTTTCAACAATGTTCCATAAATCTAAGTCCATTGAAAGTATGAAAACTCTCATTCGAGTTTTCCAATAAGTGTAGTATGATCCGTTAAAGAACGGTGGACGAAAAATCGAAAAACCCTCTTGAAAGCCAAAAAGAGCCATTTCTCACGGGTGTAAATCCAAAAGAGAAAGAACGTGGCTCTGATACCAATTGTTAGGGATTGAGCGGCACTAAGAGGGGGGGGGGTGAATTAGTGCAGCGGTAAGGAATGAGAAATTTTCAGCGATGAAAACAAGTTCGAAAACTTCGTACGAATGAATGCAACGTTTCGTTTGAACCCGGAAAGATTGTGTTTTAATTTTAAAGTATACGTAATAAGATGAAGATGAAGTTGAGTAAATAAGGTAGCAAATGAAAATGGTTTGCAGTAAAGTAAGTTGTGAGAACGTAAATACAAACCAGATTTTTATAGTGGTTCAGTCATGCGACCTACGTCCACTCCCGATTCCTCTTCACTTAAGGCTTCCAACGGGTGAGGATGAACTCCCTTACAGCACTTCTCCTTTTGATGGGCTTAGGAGATAACCTTTACAAGCACTCTTACCCTCTCTTGGACTAGAACACACTTCAAACTAAGAGGGAAGATTTTGAACACTTTCAAGAGAGTTTTCCCCTTATTTTTTTCAGTTCTAGGCACCTTTCATCCAAGAATGTGAGGGGTATTTATGGGCCTCAAAGTAATTCAAATTTGGGCTCCAAATTTGAATTTTTTTTGAGTTTCCGATGTCGGCGGTTTAAGCTGCTGTCGAGGCGGTTCTACCGCTTTGTTAGTCTGTGACCACACGACAAGTGCTTTGGGCGGTGCTACCGCCTGCCTGGGGTGGTTCCACTGCCCATGTCTTGGTCTCTGGGTAGTGCCACCGCCCAGCCTGGGGCGGTTCAACAACCCAGGTCATTTTTTTAACGATGGTTTGGTGGCTTCGATCGAAACCGGTCCAAATGAAGTCCAAATTGGCCCAAATTTGGTTTATAGGATTAACACCTAATCCTAAACCAAATTATGTGCTAACTACAAATTTTAAACACATTTTTAAAGTTATTTCAAGGTCCATAAGACAAGACTTCTTTCGGTGAGCTTTCGCGAACTTCCGGCGATCTTCCGACGAACCCTCGGAAACCATTCTGCAGACTCCCGGCAAGCTCCTAGACTTCATGATGATCTTGGCGAGTTCCATCAAGCTTCTTTGGCAAGCTCCGATCTTTCTTGGCAAGCTCCGTGAACTTCCGATGAACCTTCCGATGAACTTTCGAAAACCCTTCGGCAAGCTCCCTACTTATTCTCGACCAGTTCCGACAGCACTCCCAACGAATCTTCGGACTTCCATCGAACACTCGAACTCCCAATGATCCATCCCACTTGTCTTCCGGCACTTTGTTTCGCTTTACGTCTTCATCGTCATCATAGTTAATCCTGCACACAAACTAACAAATACTCTACTTCGATCTAGACAGTTATTACAACACGAATTGACATTCAGTTGCCCGACACATCATTGGTCGGCACTTCATCTGATCCTTTGGCACATCATCCTCTTTTGCGGTCCATTGCCCAATCAATGATTGACCTCCACAACCCCGATATCCTTGGCGCAACATGCATCTTGGCCCGATGCCCGATGTCGAAGCCTTTAGCCGATTGTCGATCGAACCTCCTCGGCTCGACATCCAATATCGGACATGATCACGGCATAACGTCAATTCCTCCAGTGTCAACTATCTAATCGATCGATAGTAGACCTGTAACTCAAAACATAATTAAACAATAAACCATAATTAATTAGTTTCATCATCAAAATTCAACACTTAATGCCATATCCTTCCTATTCTTTAGAAGGAGGTTCTCGAGCTCTTCATGAGCATGACATATTATTTCGTAGGTCATTAGAGACCCAATGAGTAATTCAAGAGGAAATGTTTTAAGATCCTTGGCCTTGAATCGTCGTAACTTTTGGATCCCAACTCTTTGGAAAGGATCTTAAAATTTTAGTTACAAGTTCAAAATTTGAAAAACCTTTATCAAGTGCTTTGAGTCCATTGATGATATCCATGAAGCTTGTGTACATGTCTCCAATGGACTCACTTGGTTTCATTCGAAAAAGTTCGTAAGAATACATAAGAATGCTAATTTTGGACTATTTCACTCAGCCAGTGCCTTCATTAGTGATCTCAAGAGTAAGCCAAATATCGAAAGCCGATTCACAAATTGAAACATAATTAAACTCATTTTTGTCAAGTGCTCAAAATAAGGCATTCATAGCCTTTGCATTTAAAGCAAAAACCTTCTTCTCCAATTCATTCCATTTGCTTATTGAAGAGAAGATTTTTGAAATCCATTTTCAATGATATTCTAAAGTTCGAAGTCCATGGAAATAAGAAAGATCCTTATATGAGTCTTCCAATATGTGTAATCCGTCCTATTGAACATGGGTGGACGTGTAATTGAATGACCCTCTTGCATGCCGGAATAAGCCATCTCTCTTAGATTTTAAACTAGATGAGAGTAACCAAGCTCTGATACCAATTGTTAGGGATCAAGCGGCACTAAGAGAGGGGGGGTGAATTAGTGCAGCGATTAAGAACGATATCTTTTGGCGATTTAAAACAACTTCGAAAACTTTGTGCGACAAAAATACATTTTGATGAAATCTAGTTTCAATTGCGTATAAACTTAAAATGATTCGTAAGAAAGTGAGGAGAAAGTGTAGTAAGTAAAATAAATAGGTTTGCAAAAATTTAAAGAACAATAAGTAAAGGCAAACCGATTTTATAGTGGTTCGGTCATATGACCTACGTCCACTCCCAATTCCTTTTCTCTTGAGGCCACCGGTGTTCCACTAGGTGTCTTCCTTCTAAGGGCAAAGACCAATTCCCTTTTACAGTGCTTTCTCCTTTTGACGGGCTTAGGAGATAATCCTTACAAGCACTCTCTCCTTTCTTTAGAATCGAATACGAGAGAAAACTAAAGGAGAGATTTCTAGAGAGATTTGAATAGCATTTTCTAGCTTTCAAAGTGTATGTGCTTGCATACTCCAACCCAAGGATGGGAGAGGTTTTTATAGGCTCCAAGAGGATTCAAATTTGGAGCTCAAATTTGAATCTTCTTGATTTTCCAGGCTACTAGCGGTACCACCGCCTAATAGAGTCCTCGGGCTTTGTGGTCTGGCGGTACCATCGCTCCAAGCATTAAAGTCGGTGGTACCAACGCTGACCTAGGTGGTGCCACCACCCAAAACACTTGGAATTTTAGTCCCTAGGCGATGCCACCGCTTAGGTCTGGTGGTGCCACCGCCAAACTATTCCAGCAAGGCTGAATGGGCCCTGACTTCAGCCAAATAAGGCCCAATTGGCCCCTAAAAGGGTTAAATAGGAGTATTACCTAATCCTTACCCTAATTACATGCTAACTATGAAATTGAAACATAATTCTAAGTAAATTAACAACTAGGAATGTCGAGCCTTCTTCCGACGAGCTTTTCGATGAACTTTCAATGGACTTCCGATGCACCCTCAGATTTCTTCCAATGGATTCCCAGTAGGCTCCCGGACTTATTATGAGTTGATGAATCTTTGGCAAGCTTTTGAATCTTCTCGGTGATCTCTATGAACCTTCGACGATCTTTCCGATGAACTTTCGAAACCTTTGGCAAGTCCTCGATTTTTTCTCGATTGGTTCCGACAGCACTACCGATAATCTTTCGAACATCCGGTGGACTCTCAAACTCCCAACTACTTGACTTTGGTAAATTGCTTTATATCTTCAAGCTATCATAGTTAAGCCTACACACTTATCTCAACAATATGGATTAGATCAAATAACTCATCAATTGACTTCATCATCAAAATCTGAGATTCAACAGAGAGACTCTTGAGTGTGTTCAAACTAATCAAACCATTATATGGCATCCCCTTCAAGATGTATAGTTGCAATTTTCACCATAGATGCGTCCGTGGTTTTATGGTACCGAAAATATCGCTCCATACGCGAGATCCAACCAATCGGGTCTACTTCTTCCCATTTAGAAAGGTCCACCCTCATGCATGGATAGTAGAGATTGGCCATAGAGCCTCCCCTCTCTTGGAAGTCATCTCTTCTATTAGAGCTCTCTCCTTGATGTGATTTCTTCGGGCTCGGTGATGCATATAAATTGAGTTCGGCAAAGAGAGTTTGAATCTTATCCCCTATTCGCGTCTCGAAGGCTTCGAATTTTAGTGTTGATTGCCTCCTCATATGCCATAATATATGCCTCCAAATATGTAATATTAATATCTTTCTTTTGTTGTCAGGTTAAAGGTATGTATTGGTTAAGAGAAGTGGTGGCCGAAAGGATTGGTGGATTGGAGGATGTAGGTTGCGGTTTAGGATTGTTTTGTGACTATTTTGGGTGCAGTTTGAGGGTGCGATTTGATAGAGTTTTAGGACTATGATGGTAGTGGATGAAGGTTAGAGAAGAGGGTTTTAGATCTGTGGTAGATGGCAGCAAAGTTTGGCAGAAATTAGTGGAAGTTGCTACAGATATGTGCTATCTCGTATGAGCAAAATTGTCGTCGAAGAAACAATGGTTTCTCGATGAAATTTCCAGCAAAAACCTAGAGATTTGAGGAGGAAATTTGACAGCAAAATCTCAGTTTAGATAATAGCAATGATGACAAATTGGATTAAGAAAATTTCAGTAGCAATTCTGTAGATGTTGCTGTAGATATGTGCTGTCTCGTAAGAGCAGAATTGTCGCCAAGAAAGAAGTTTCTTGACAAAATTTTGTTGGAAATCCACAAGGGGGAGCGACATCTCATGTGCAGCAGAAGAACAAAAAATAAAACACTCCAGATTTCCATAGAAAGTTTTAAATCGTCGTGCAAAGATCGATGCATTAAAACAAATCCAAAACTACATGTGTAAAAGAATGTACCTAGGGAGATCGTATATCCCTGAATCCCTGTAGATCTGTAGGAGAGGGTGAAGGAGGTCAAGCATCCTCTCTAGCGGTATCCACATGATAGGAACTGCGACGATACACCTCTCTCTCTAGGGAGAGGAGAAGAGGAAGTGGCTACCAAAAGAAACCCTCAGCCTATAGAGCTTTGGTTCCCTCCTATTTATAGAGGCCCCCTGAAAACCCTAATGGATCTTTTGCCCTATTGGGTATTAAATCTCCATCCAATTACCCAAGCCCCTTGGAGTAGTGGGTCTCTACCCAATAATCTCTTATTAGCAATTTTGGATCTCATCTCAAGATCCAATAATTCAGGGACTTAATGGATATCCAATAAGATAGGGGTTCAACGGATATCTCATATCCGAACCTCTACTCGTCGCAACACCTACCATATGTGTGTGACCCTCTAGGCCCAATATCGAGCTGGTCGTGAGTCATACTTGTCAGAACTCCTTCTAACTTAGTGAATTATTATCTCTATAATAATTCACCCAACTCATCGACTACGGACGTACTAGGCCACTACGCCGCAGCCCCCAGACGATACAGGAGAATCCAATCCTTTAGACATATCTATCCTCAGTTATCATGTATCTATAATCCCTCATCCATCTAATATCCTAGAGACCCTATACTGGGCATGGTGCTATCAGGCCCATACGGTCTCTCCTCGAGTCATGCACGTGTCGGATTCTCCCGGAGAACTCTTTCTCTCTCAATCCGAATAACCTTGGCCAAGGATTTGTTCGAGCAAGAACACATGGGATATTTCCCTTATGATACCAAGAGCGAATAATCCTCTATTGACACTCAATAGCCCTCGTAAGGCTGGCTACCACTCCCAATAACTAGCTGTACTAGATCTAAAACTTTCCAAACCTATAAGTCCAATATCAAAGAGTGGAGTATTCATATAGGACATCCTTGGTGTCTCAAGTCTAAGGATCAGATATACTATTGGGACTACGAAATCGCTGTCTGACATGAGGTATCAATAATTATCCGGCATTCCATAGGCGGTTCAATCAGTGAACTCATTCCCCAATAAGCACCTGTATTGTACCCTTAGTGTCCCTACACGAGTAGCTATGAGACTAGCTACTTCCATCATATGGATGGGTTTACAGCACACTAGTCTATCCAGTTATCTCGATGTCCTTCTCGAGTAACCTATGACCAGGATAATTTAGGGCTTATGTTTAAAAGTGAATCAGTCTCATTATCATGATCTCATCACGATCCGATTCTCATTACGGATCCAAGGACATCACAATAGTCGGCTATACTAGATCTAGAACTTTTCAAACCTATAAGTCCGGTATCAAAGAGTGGAGTACTCATATAGGACATCCTTGGTGTCTCAAGTCTAAGGACTAGATACACTACTAGGACTACGGAATTACTGTCTGACGTGAGGTATCAATAACCATCCAGCATTTCGTAGGCGAGATCAATCGGTGAACTCATTCCCAATGAGGGGAATGAATCGTGAGTGTATTTAAGGTGAATCGATCTTATTATCGTGATCTCATCACGATCCGATTCCCATTGCACAGATCTAAGGACATTACAATATATGCAACATGGAAGATAAAGTGATAAAATGCCTAATAATAAGCAAAGAGAAAAAGTGCATATCAAGTCACAAGTGTCATCACTCATGTGATTGGCTTGTAAGGCACATATGACTAGCTATCTCCCACTTGACCTAAAGCCAATCACCAACATGTCTGATCCCCATCAGACCTCCTGTGATGCTCAAAGATAATCTGAGTCAATGGCTTTGTTAGTGGATCTGCAATGTTATCTTCGGATGGAACTCTTTCCATTGCTACATCTTTTCTAGCGACAATCTCTCTTATCAAGTGGAACCTCCTCAGAACGTGTTTTGACTTCTGATGAGACCTAGGTTCCTTTGCTTGAGCAATTGCCTCGTTGTTGTCGCAATATAAAGGAATCGGCTCCTCGCTGCTCGGGATGACTCCTAGATCCGTGTTGAACTTCCTCATCTAGACTCCCTCCTTTACTGTCTCTACAACAGTAATGTATTCCGCTTCTATAGTCAAGTCAGCAGTAGTGTCTTGCTTAGAACTCTTCCAGCATACTGCTCCTCCATTCAGGGTGAACACATGCCCTGAATTAAACTTGCTATCATCGACATCGGACTGGAAGCTCGAGTCCGTGTAGCCCTCAACCCTGAGGCTACTACCTCCATATACTAGTAAAAGATCCTTAGTCATTCTCAAGTACTTAAAGATACTTTTTACTGCTTTCTAGTGCTCTAAGCATGGATCTGCTTGATATCTGCTTGTGACACTCAAAGCATGCGCTATATTAGGCCTGGTACATAGCATAGCATACATGATAGATCTTATCGCTGATGCATATGATATCATATCCATGTGTGCCCTTTCTTTAGGAGTCTTTGGGGACATACTCCTAGAAAGTGATATTCCATGTCTCATTGGTATGAGACATCTCTTAGAATTTTCATGCCAAACCTTTTGACAATAGTGTCTATGTGTACTTTGTGACAAACCAAGCATCCTCTTGGATCTATCTCTATAGATTCGTATCCCCAATATGCAAGATGCTTCCCTAAGTCCTTTATGGAGAAATGCCTAGATAACCAAGTCTTGCAGAGAGCATTCCTACATCATTCCCAATGATTAGGATGTCATCCATATATAATACCAAAAAGGTGATAGTGCTCTCACTTACTTTCCTGTACACACAAGGCTCATCTTCGTTCTTAATGAATTCATAAGATCTGATCGCCTCATCAAATCTTATGTTCCAACTTCAGGAAGCTTGCTTCAATCCATAAATGGACCTAAACAACCTGTACACCTTATCTGGGTTATCCCTGGATATGAATCCCTCAGGCTGTATCATATACACCTCCTCCTCGAGGTTGCCATTGAGGAATGCGGTTTTGACATCCATTTGCTAGATCTCATAATCATAGTGTGCTGTAATAGCCAATAGAATTTGAATGGATTTTAGCATGACTACAGGTGAGAAAGTTTCATCATAGTCAACACCTTGCCTTTGATGATACCCCTTAGCCACTAGCCTTACTTTATAGGTCTCTACCTTTCTATCTACTCCAATCTTCTTTTTGAAGATCCACTTGCAGCCAATGGGTACAATACCCTCAGATGCATTAACTAGGTTCCTAACCTTCTTGGAGTACATGGAATCCATTTCTGAATTCATGGCTTCTTGCCATTTCCTGGAGTCTATGCTCATAATAGCCTCCTCATAGGTCTGAGGATCAATATCCTCAATATCCTCTCTTCTGATATGTCTCATATATCTCTCAGGAGGATGGGATACTCTATCGGACCTACGTAAAGTTGGAACTTGTGTGTTTGGTATCTGAATAGATTCTGGAATGGTGCTTGAGCTAGGTTCTCCAACCTCGCTCAACTCTATCATGCTCCTATTGTCTCCACCAAGAATGTGTTCCTTCTCAAGGAACACTTTGCTCTCTTCTACAAAGACCTTTTAGTCCTCAAGGTGATAGAAATAATACCCACAAGTTTCCTTGGGGTATCCCACGAACTTGCACTATTCCGTTCTGGAATCCAACTTGTCAGGGTTGTGTCTCTTAACGTGGGCAGGGCAACCCCAAATCTTAACAATAATAAGATCAGGCATTTTTCCATTCTATATCTTATATGGAGTAGACATCATTGACTTAGTTGGAATTCTGTTCAGAAGGTAAGCTGTGGTCTCTAGGGCATATCCCCAGAATGAGATGGGTAGGTCGACGAAACACATCATGGAATGCACCATGTCTAACAGTGTGTGATTCCTCCTTTCTGATACACCATTAAACTGTGGTGTATAAGGAGGTGTCCATTGGGATAAGATCCTATAGTCTTTGAGGAATTGGGTGAACTCTGTACTCAAGTACTCACATCCTCGATCTGATTGAAGGGTTTTAATACTCTTTCTTATTTGGTTCTCCACTTCATATTTATATTCCCTGAATTTCTCAAAAGCTTCAGACTTGTACTTCATCAAGTACATATGTCTATATCTTAAGAAATCATTAGTAAAAGTAATGAAGTAGGAGTAACCACCTATGGCATGAGTCGACATGGGACCGCATACATCACTATGTATGAGTTCTAGTAACTCAGTGGCTCTCTCTCCAGTTCCACTAAATGGAGAGTTGGTCATCTTTCCTCGAAGGCAAGGTTCACATGTTGCATATGACTCATAGTCAAATGGATCTAGTTATCCATCTTTTAGCAACTTTTGAATCCTTCCCTCGTGGATGTGACCTATGTTAGAATCGAAAAGGCACTAAGAGGGGGGGGGGGTGGTGAATTAGTGCAGCGAATTAAAATCGTAATTTTGAAATCGATTTTACAAAAAGACAAGTTCGTAGGAAGATTTCGATTCAATGAAAGAGAACTTGTAAGAAGTTGCTTGAGTAAAGTAAATAGCAAGGAACTAAGCAATTTGCAGCTAAGTAATGAAATGATTCAGAAATATAAACACTCACACATTTATGAACATAATGATGTATAATGGTTCGGTCAAATGACCTACATCCACTCTTGAAGCCTTTACGATGAGGCTCTGCACTTCCACTAGCAAATCCTTTGAAGAGAAAGGACCAAATACCCCTTTTTACAATCCTTTACAAGAAGTTCACACTCTTACAAGATTTCTCAAGAAGAAGGAGGTGAACACTTAGCAAGAGACAAGACTTTTCAAGACTATTCAAAGGCTTTAACTTAAGATTCTAACTCTCAAAAGGGTGCTCTTTTAGTTCAGAAAGGGGAGGGGGTATTTATAGGCTCAAAATTGATTCAAATTTAGGCTCCAAATTTGAATTTTTTTTTAGTTTCCCAGTGTCAACCTGTCAGAGGCGGTGGAATCGCCTGTCAGAGGTGGTGCCACGCTGTGTCGATCTGGTGGCCCGACACACGGCAGGGTGGTGCCATCGCCCTAGCCAGGCAGTGCTACCGCCCCAGCCAGACGGTACTACCACCCCAGGCTGGGTGGTTCAACCGATTGGTCCATTCAGCAAAGGCTGAATGGGCCCTGTTTAAGGCCCAATTTGGCCCAGTAGGAGCCCGGTTGGCCCCTACTAAATTTAGACAGGATTATTTCTAAATCCTTGCTCTAATCACGTGCAAACTACAAAATTAAAATATAATTCTAAGTGATTTAACCCGACATTCTTCAAGTCAACTTCCGACGAGCTTTACGGCGAGATTAGGTGGACTTTCGACACTTCCTTGGATTTCTTCCGGACTCGGCGCATACTCTGGATTGTATGGCAAGCTCAGCGAGTCTTGGCTAGCTTCCGAATCTTCCCGGTAAGTTCCGCAAACCTTCGACGATCTTTGCGACGAACTTCCAAAAACTTCGGCAAGTCCCTGATTCGATCTTGGATGGTTCCGGCAACACTTCCGACGATTTCTTGAACTTCCGATAAACTCTTGAACACCCGACGGACTTGACCTCAGTAAATCACTTTATGTTTTCATCCCATTGTAGTTATTCTTGCACACTTATCTCGACAAAATAGATTAGAACAAATATTTCACCAATTGACTTCATCATCAAAATTCGAGATTCAACAATCTCCCCCTTTTTTATGATGGCAATCAATTGTTGATGGAGTTACTCTTAACTCCCCCTATCTATATGCCATAGATAGTAAAAACTACTTGAATTTAATTTCTTTGAATTCAACATGATAAGTTTAACTTATCATTCAACATATAAAAGAAAAACTTCATGGTTTACTTAATTATGACAATGTCGATGTGTGGACATTCATCATTAAGTCAAAAGATGTTAAATAAATAGGTATCAAATGATATCAATGAAGTATAAACAATAAAAAATGATATCAAGAACCTAAATAAGCATTTCAAGCATATAACTTGCAATAACTTGTAAAGCATGGCAAATGCATATAACTTTCAAGCATGGCAATTGCATTCACTTGTCACATATTTCTCCCCCTTTGTCATCAACAAAAAGGAAAAGAGAAATTCATATATGAGTGAAAATCGAAAATATTATGAGTGCATCATCCAAAGATATGTAAAAAAGATATCTGAAAAAATATCACAAATGAGGGAAAAGAAATCATTCAGAAATCCGAATATCATTCCATAGTGCCCAATAAAATGTAGTAAAGATAATATAACATAGATGTCAAAGTTACATAAAAGTTTACAATGTTCAAAAAGAAAATACAACAAACTACTCCTCTGGAGGAATGCTAAAGTGCCTATACATGTGATCTATCTTTTGGTTCATCTTTCACATTTCTTTCAAAATTTCAATTTACTACAATTTAACTTCATTTAATTCTCTCATGATTGGATCGTCAGAAGGTGGAGCTGAAGGCGCAGATGGAGCTATATCAACGAGATCGGAGGAGGAGATTCACTTCCCCTAAAGACTGGTGTTTCGGGATGTTCTACTGGTGGGGGATGCATATCACTTCTCTTAGGTTGTCTAACCCCTATTCCATGCTCAAATATACACCTAAGTCTCCTAAGTAGTTTCATGTCAATGATGTTTAATTTGTCCACTTGTACTACTTCTACATCAGGTGGAATACTAATATTATGGGCATGCAACAATCTAGTTATCAATCCTCCATATGGTAACATTAACCCTTTAGAAATGACTTCTATCATGTGTTGCCGGATTAGGTAACCAAAACAATAATTATGTCTGGTCATGATCCAATATAGGGTACCTAACTCGACTAAACTGATCTCATCTTGATGAAACTATTTAGGAATGATAATGCTTATAAGAATGTGATGTAAAATTTTAGAGTTGAAAGGCAACAAATGTTCACAACTCTTGGGAATTATGCCTAAGTTCAGATTTGTAAAGACAGTTTCTAAGGCTGCGGAGTGGGTGGCTCCGATTGTGTCCATGTCCCATTTCCCTCTAAAATAGCATCCTAACTCTTTTTCAATAATTTCAATTAAAGAGCATATTATACTATCAAATATTTGGATCTCATTTCCTAGAAGATAGGTAGATAAGCCATCTTCATTCACACTTAAATTAGCATAAAACAATTTAATCAAGCGTGGATAGATAGGTTCAATAATTTGCAAAATGGGTAAGACCTCTAAGTCAGCAAACCACATGATGGGTTCAAGGTTCCCTAATTGATTCAAATCAACATATTTCCCTTTATGAATGGTTCTAGTAACAAGTTCAGAAAACTTAAGGGATGCTTCTTTTGATTTGAACAAAGATTGGTCAAATGAATCTACCTCCACCCTTTATCTCTTGAATGATCTTTTAGGAGCCATTTCTAGTGAGGATAGATCAATAATCAATTTAAAGGAAAGAACTAAACTAGGCAAGAAAAAGAGAAGAAAAATTTCAGATTTTACCTTAGTTTTGTTCCCTTAAGAGGTAGAGGGCTTAAATCAAGGAAAAATCCCTTTCTTAGGCTTCTAGAGGGAGAGAATAAGGCTTGGGAAGTGTTTTGAGGGGATTAGAGAGGTGAGAAAGAGATCTTTCGGGTTAGGGGCGGTTCTATCGCTGACCCTAACTCACCCCTTTATAAGGGGTGTTGAGTGATTCTACCCAGACAAGCAGTTCTACACTGGGTTTGACTACCTAGGCGGTGCTACCGCCGGTAGCACAAAAATTTTCTTCCTTTTTTTAAATTTATTCTGAATTTGTTTTCAGAGATTTTAAGGATGGGATGATATCAAAAAGAAATCCAAAATTTCAAAAAGAAATCCGAGAGGAAGGCAAATCGACGAAAACCGAAATTTCAAGGAAAATCTCATACAATAAAGCTCATTTATTAGGACAATTTAACATGCCTAATTCCCTTCTAATAAAATCAAATTGTTCCTCATTTAAGGGTTTTGTAAAAATATCCGCTAATTGATGATTTGTATCAATAAATTCAAAGGTGACATCTTTACTACTGACATGATCACGTATAAAATGATGTCTAATGTCAATGTGCTTAGTTCGAGAGTGTTGAATCAGATTTTTAGTTAGACAGATAGCACTCGTGTTATCACATTTTATAGGAATGTTCTTTAAATAAATTTCATAGTCTTCTAGCGTATTTTTCATCCAAATAACCTGTACAAAGGATGCACTTGCAGCTATGTATTCAAATGCAACTGAATTTTGTTTCTTGGAAGTCCAAGAAACAAGTGCATGTCCTAGAAATTGGCATGTTCGGATGTACTTTTTCTATCTATTTTATATCCACCAAAATCCATCATGCATAAGCTTTCAAATCAAAGTTATCGGATTTTGGATATCGTAATCCAAGATTCGGAGTCCCTTTAAGATATCTAAGGATTCTCTTAACGGCTTTGAAGTGAGATAGCTTAGGATTAGCTTGAAATCTTACACATAACCCCACACTAAACATGATGTCAGGTCTGGTTACAATGAGATAAAGCAAGCTACCTATCATGCCCCTATATGTTTTTTGATCAAAACTTTCTCCATTTTCATCTATATCTAACTTAGTGGAGGTGCTCATAGGAGTGCTAATGTCTTTTGATCCATCCATGTTAAATCATTTTAACAATTCTAATATATACTTTGATTGATTTAGAAATATACCATCACTTAGTTGCTTAATTTGCAATCCTAAAAGAAATTTAGTTCTCCCATTAGGCTCATCTCAAATTCATCACTCATATTCTTGGCAAATGATTCACATAGTGATTTATTAGAAGACCAAAAAATAATATCATCAACATAAATTTGAACAATAAGATAATTATTTTGAAATATTTAATAAACAATGTAGTATCAACCTTGCCTTTAGTGAGATCATTTGAAATTAAAAAAGAACTAAGCCTCTCATACCAAGCCCTAGGGGCTTGTTTTAGACCATATAGAGCTTAAGTTAGCTTAAACACATGGTTAGGAAGAAGAGAATTTTCAAATCCGGGTGGTTGTTCGACATACACTTCTTCGGAAATAAAACCATTTAAGAATGCACTTTTGACATCCATTTGAAATAATTTGAAATCATTACTACTAGCATAGGCAAGGAGCATCCTAATGGCTTCTAATCTTGCCACTGGAGTGAAGGTCTCTTCGTAATCGACACCTTCTTCTTGGTTGAAACCTTGGGCCTCTAGTCTAGCCTTGTTTCTAACCACGATACCACATTCATCTTGCTTGTTTCTAAAGACCCACTGAGTACCAATAACTAAGTGGTCATTAGGTCTAGGAACAAGTTTCCATACCTCATTCCTCTCAAATTGATTCAATTCTTCTTGCATTGCGATAACCCAAGAATCATCTTTCAAGGCATCATCAATGCATTTTGGTTCAACTTGAGAAAGAAAAGTGACATGGGCACAAAAATCTTTGAAAGAAGAGCGAGTTTGAACCCCTTTCGCTGCATCTCCTATAATTAACTCCTTGGGATGAGCATCTACATACTTCCATTCCTTGGGTAAGGAAGTTTTGGAAGAAGATGCATCCAAGTTGTCATTTTGAGGAGAGGGTTCATTCAAATTCAAATTATCAAAGCCAAAATCATCATCAAAATCTTTCTTCTTAAATTCAAAAATTTCATTAAAAACCACATGAATAGATTCTTCTATAACTAAGGTTCTTTTGTTGAAAACACAAAAAGCCTTAGAAACAGAAGAATAACCAAGAAATATGCCTTCATTGGATTTTGCATCGAATTTTCTTAAGGCATCCTTTTCATTTAAAATAAAGCATTTACAACCAAAAACTTTAAAATAAGAAACACTAGATTTTTTATTATTCCATAACTCATATGGAGTTTTAGATAGGGATGGTCTCACTAGAACTCTATTCATAACATAGCAAGCCGTATTCACGGCTTCGGCCCAAAAATATTTTGGTAAATTATATTCATTTAACATGGTTCTAGCCATTTCTTGTAAACTTCTATTTTTCCTTTCCATTACTCCATTTTGTTGTGGATTTCTTGGAGTAGAGAAGTTATGGTTATATCCGTTTATTTTATAAAAATTTTGGAAGTATGATTTTGAAATTCACCTCCGTGATCGCTTCAAATTAATGAAATCATAAAACCTTTTTCATTTTGAGTGAGTTTACAAAATTTAGAGAAACATTTGAAACAATCACTTTTGTGAGCCAAGAAATAGATCCAAGTGTATCTACTATAGTCATCCACAATTACAAAGGAATATTTGCTACCTCCTAGGCTTGTTATGTCAATTGGTCCAAATAAGTCCAAATGGATCAATTGCAATGGTCTAGTGCTAATTTGATTTTTGATTTGAAACTAGTTTTTATTTATTTTCCTAGTTGACATGCATCACATACCTTGTCCTTAACAAATTTCATGTTTGGGATTCCTCTTACTAACTCTCTAGATGAAATCTTAGAGATTAGTTTCATGCTTGCATGGCCTAATCTCCTATGCCAAAGCCAAGCATCATCATTCAAAATCGAAAAACACATTTCATTACTTAATTCATCAATATTTATAGTGTAGACATTGTTTTGTTTTAAAGCAATCATGGATGTCATTGTTTGGTTTTTCAATGATGCAAACATTAGATTCAAATTTAACAACATAACCTGTATCGCATAATTGACTAATGCTTAAAAGATTATATTTTAAACCATCAACTAGCAAGACATCATCAATTAAAAAACTTGATTTGTTACCTATGGTTCCTTTGCCAATGATTTTACCCTTGTTGTTGTCTCCGAAGGTGACATATCCTTCTTCTTTGCTAGTGAGCATAGAGAAATGAGATGGATCTCCGGTCATGTGCCTTGAGCATCCACTATCAAGATACCATTTCTTGCTCCTAGCTTGTGAGTTTGTCTACAAAAGAGGATAGTTTTTAGGTACCCATTTGATTTTGGGTGCCTTACAAATTGATCTACTTAATTTGTAATTCAATATTGAATTGTTTATGGTTCCTTTAGGAACCCATATCAATTTTTGTGAACTAATTTTCTTGAATGGACATTTGTAAGCAATATGACCCATTTTACCACAAAAATTACATTTCAAATGGGGTGATACATGCAATGTGGGTCCTTTAATGAAGGTGGTGGGATTTTGGTGAGATCCACTCACAAATCCTATTCCAATTCTATTTCCGACGTGACCCTTGTTAGCAAGGATCATGTCCAAGCCCTTGCTACCAACCTTAACCTTGTTTAGGATCTCTTTGAGTAGCAAGTTCTCCCTTCTTATTGCTTCTAAGTGTTCACACTTAGAGCATGGGAGTAGAGAAGGAGTTTGGAGACTATTGAACTCATTTTGTAATAAAGCATGCTCTTTCTTAAGCAAATTGAACTTCTTACTAATAGTTCTACATTCATCAAATAACTCATGAAAAGCGATAGAAAGCTCATCGAAAGATAATTCTTCATTAAATAAGTCACTAACCTCTTCTCCAAGGGCCATTAGCGCGAAGTTAGCCTCATCTTTGTTGCTAGCTTCTTCAACCTCGGAGTCACTTGAATCATCCCATGTAGCCTTCAATGCTTTCTTCTTCTTGGGTTGCTTCTTCTTGGCTTGAGGGCATTCATTCTTGAAGTGTCCCGGCTTCTTGCATTCGTGGCAAATAACTTGGTCCTTTTTGTGTTCAAATTTATTCTTTGTGTCATTTTTAAATTTGTTCTTTCTTATAAATTTTTTAAACTTTCGAGTCAAAAGTGCAATGTCATTGTCACTGTCCTCATCACTTGATGTTCCTTTCAAGTGGTCTTCTTGTGTTCTAAGTGTCATATCCTTCCTATTCTTTGGAAGGGGGTTCTCAAGCTCTTCATGAGCATGACACAATAAGTTCTTCAAGCGAAAATATTTTAAGATCCTTGGCCTCTTGAATGGCCGTAACTTTTGGATCCCAACTCTTTGGAAGGGATCTTAAAATTTTAGTTACGAACTCAAAATTAGAAAAACCTTTACCAAGAGTTTTAAGTCTATTGATGACATTCGTAAAGCGGGTGTACATGTCTCCAATGGACTCATTTGGTTTCATATGAAAAAGTTCATAAGAATGCACAAGAATGTTGATTTTGGACTCTTTCACTCAGCTAGTGCCTTCATGAGTGATTTCAAGAGTGCGCCAAATATCAAATGCCGATTCGCAAATAGAAACCCGATTAAACTCATTCTTATCGAGCACACAAAATAAGGCATTCATAGCCTTTGCATTGAGAGCAAAAATCTTCCTTTCCGACTCATTCCATTCACTCATCGAAAGAGAAGATTTTGCAAAGCTATTTTCAACAATGTTCCAAAGTTCAAGTCCATAGAAATGAGAAAATCCTCATACGAGTCTTCCACGTATAATCCGACCCATTAAACATAGGCGGACGAGTAATAGAGTGACCCTCTTGCATACCAGAGTAGGCCATCTCTCTTGGGTTTTAAACCAATATGAGAATAAACCTTGCTCTGATACCAATTGTTAGGATCGAAAAGACACTAAGAGGGGGGGGTGAATTAGTGCAGCGGATTAAAATCATAATTTTGAAACCGATTTTACAAAAAGACAAGTTCGTAGGAAGATTTCGATTCGATGAAAGAGAACTTGTAAGAAGTTGCTTGAGTAAAGGAAATAGCAAGGAACTAAGCAATTTGTAGCTAAGTAATGAAATGATTTGGAAATGTAAACACTCACATATTTATGAACACAATGATGTATAGTGGTTTGGTCAAATGACCTATATCCACTCTTGAAGCCTTCACAATGAGGCTCCGCACTTCCACTAGGAAATCCTTTGAAGGGGAAGAACCAGATACCCCTTTTTACAACCCTTTACAAGAAGTTCACACTCTTACAAGATTTCTTAAGAAGAAGGAGGTGAACACTTAGCAAGAGACAAGACTTTTCAAGACTATTCAAAGACTTTAACTCAAGATTCTAGCTCTCAAAAGGGTGCCCTTTCAGCTGAGAAAGGGTGAGGAATTTATAGGCTCAAAATGGATTCAAATTTGGGCTATAAATTTGAATTTTTTTTAGTTTGGTGTCGCCTTGTCGAGGCTGCGTGGAACCGCCTCCGCTGAGGCGATGCCACCGCCGCGGTCGGGCCAAGGTGATCGACACAAGAGGGGTGGTGCCACTGCCTGTGTCAAGGTTCAACCGCCTGGCCCATTCAGCAAAGGTTGAATGGGCCCTGTTTAAGGCCCAATTACGTGCAAACTATGAAATTAAAATATAATTCTAATTGATTTAACCCGACATTCTTCAAGTCAACTTCCGGCAAGCTTTACGGCGAGATTTCGGCGGACTTTCGACACTTCCCTTGGATTTCTTCCAGCGGACTCCCAGCATACTCCCGGATTGTATGGCGAACTCAACGAGTCTTCGGCTAGCTTCCGAATCTTTCCGGTAATTTCCGCAAACCTTCGACGATCTTTGCGATGAACTTTCGAAAACTTTGGCAAGTCCCTGATTCGATCTGGGATGGTTCCGGCAACACTTCTGATAATTTCTCGGACTTCCGATAAACTCTTGAACACCCCACAGACTTGATCTCGGTAAATCACTTTATGTTTTCATCCCATCGTAGTTATTCTTGCACACTTATCTCGACAAAATAGATTAGAATAAATATTTCACCAATTGACTTCATCATCAAAATCCGAGATTCAACAACCTAGCCTACAATGCCAAAGATATTCATTGTTTACCTCTTCTCGTTTCCTCTTAGACTCACTTACACTCATGATATGTGGAGCTATATCTAGCATAAATAAACCATTATGTAAAGTTCCTCTCGTGATGATCTGATCATCTAATATTATTGAACAACCATTGTTCTCAAAAACTAATTTATATCCAATTAATTGTCAAACATAAAATGGAAATAATATTTTTTGATAATAGAAGGAACGTAATAGCATGCATCTAATGCAATAATAGTTCCACCAGGCAGATGTAAAGTGACCTTGCCAATAGCCACTGTAGTAACCTTTGCTCCATTGCCCATCTTTAGGTCCATCTTGCCTCTATTCAATCTCCTAGTTCCTGCTAGAACTTACAACGAATTACAGATATGATAAGCACTCCCGGTATCCAATACCCATGTGTTATCATAAGATTCTGACAAATAGAGACTAATCATGAATGTACCTAAAGCTTCTGCAAGCTTCTGTTTCACCCTCTCTGCAAGGTACTCTTTGCAGTTCCTCTTCCAATGCCCATCTTTGCCGTAGTGGAAGCACTGGCCTTTATCCTTTGTTAGGGCTTTCTTAGCAACCTTTACCTTACCCATTTTGCCCTTGCCTTTTCCCTTCTTAAGGGTCTTCTAAGCCTTCCTTTTCTTTCTAGTCTCACCAGTGTAGAGAACCGACTTCTCTTTCTTGATGGTGCTCTCTGCTTCTCTCAACATATTGAGGAGCTCTAGGAGGGTCACCTTAACTTTGTTCATATTAAAATTCATTATGAACTGAGAAAAAGGAATCTGGTAGGGACTGAAGCATAAGATCCACACACAGGTTATCCTCTAGGACCATTCCTAAACCTGTGAGTTTCTCGATCCACTCAATCATCTTAAGGACATGGTTCTGAACCGGTGTCCCCTCAGTCATCTTGGCACGGAAATGACTCTTTGATATCTCATATCGCTGAGTTCTTCCCTGTTCCTCAAACAGTTTGCAGAGATGTAGGAGTATGGAAATAGCATCCATATTTTCATCTTGTCTTTGTAACTCAGTAGTCATAGAGGCCAACATATAACACTGAGCAATAGTGGAATCATCTAAGTACTTCACATAACGAGCGATCTCATCCTCGCTTGCCCCTTCGTCGGGCATAGAGATCACTGTATCAAGGACATATATGATTTTCTTCACCATAAGAACGATTCTCAGATTACGAAGCCAATCCGTATAATTGGGGCCAGTGAGATGGTTGGCATCAAGTATGCCACATAAAGGATTTGAAAGCGACATTTTCTGAAATTAAAGATGTAGTAGAAATAAATAACATGCAGACTTTGTAAAAATTAAATAGTTAAGATAAGGACTTCTATCTTAATGTACTCTCGCTAATTTTTCATGAGACACACAACACCCTTTGGTATATGAATCGGAGACCCCCGACGGATCTCTAGTGGGGATTGGGATCCAATCGGCGTTTTAACGTAACCTCGAGGGACTCGACCAATCACGTTAAGCCTGTAAAGGTAGGCAACTCTTGCTAATCACAACTCCTTATGATTCCTGTCCTATTCAGCCTCCGAACCACCATGGCCTCGAGGGACTCGACCAACCATGATGTTCGGTTAAGTCATCACCATCATTACAAGATGAGTCTGATTCAGTGATATACTCTCGAGGGACTCGACCAAGCATACCATGTCCTAAGATCATCGGTGACATCTCTATGTCATAGATAAGATAGTGAGACACGATATAGGAGAGTCTTGAGGGACTCGACTAACTCAACCTACACTAGGAATCGGTTCCTACCTATAACGATGGAAGGCCACGTGGGTCAATCTAATTTCCTCACATTTACCGACTTAATATAATTAATGGAGAGGATTTTTGATTTGGTCTCCTAACATAATGTGTTACACACATACATATTTAATATATATATCTACATCGCATGCATATATATATATATACATATCTGGTAGGTGTATATCTAATCACACATCACATGAGCAATCACACCAGATGATCATGGACTACATCCTAATGTGATCAGGCCCGAACCAGTGGGCCCAATCACTCATATCAAGATCTATGTGTACTTTGACACATCTCTATGCCCTGTGATCGTCTATCTCGCTTCGTCGGATCCGTCGACATCTCAACGCATCTCCATGCGTCGAATCGTCCGTCTTAGCCTCGTGAGTCACGCTACTGTTGTGCCTCCTCATGTAATTACAACATAATTACAAGCACACAGGCCTGACAATAAATGAGAAAAGAATAGAGGCTCGTAGGCCCCAATAATAATAATCACATGTACACACATCACATCACAGGTCTATGATCATCTGTCCACAATATACATCATATGTATATGTTATTTTATAAGACTACCAGATAAAGAAAATAATAGTTAATTAAACTATTTAATTAACATATTTATTTTTTCTGAAATCAAGGACATAAAGGAAATTTTTGAATTCTCAGGGGTATTTTGCTAATTCGATCAAAAGGGTATTTTGGTAATTCTATCAAAAGGGACAGAATCTAGAATTTCTGAAATTCCGAGAGATAAAATCATCTTTTGCCCTAAAACCTTACACTTACTTACGCTTGCGCCGCCACTCGCCGACGGCGCCTTGCGCGAGGAGGCGGCGGCGCTCACGCTGCCCACGGCGAGCGCCCACCGCCGGCGCTTACGGGCGCGGGCTTGAGCACCCAGAGCCGGCGCCTCTACGACGCTGGCCCGCAGGCTCGAGCGCCTAACGCCAGTGCCTCTACGCACGGGCGCAGCACCCGCTGGTGCCCCTGTGGGCGGGCCGTAGGCCATCGGCGCAGGCAGCATACCTGCGGCCAGTAGCCCACTGGCCGGTGGCTGCTGCCTATGCAAGCAGCAAGGCTGCAAGTAGCCTTGCAGCCACTGCACAAGCGCAGTAAGGGCAGCAACAGTTGCTGCCCTTCCTGGCCCTTCTGCGCTAACGATTTTGGCATCAAAAGCAGATCCAAAACACAACACGTGTAGTTTAAGATCCGATCTTCGCACGAACAACTTGTCTCAGATACCACTATTGGAAAATCCATAGGGGGAATGACATCTAATGTGCAGTAGAAGAACAGAAACAAAAACACCCTAGATTTCCCATAGAAAGTTTCATCATCATGTGAAGATCGGTGCGTCAAAACAAATTCACAAAAAATTACACGTATAAAAGAAAGTACCTAGGGAGATCGTATATCCCTGAATCCTTACAGATCTGTAAGAGAAGATAAAGGAGGTCAAGCGTCCTCCTCTCTAGCGGTATCCACACGATAGGAACTATGATGATGCACCGCTCTCTCTAGGGAGAGGAGAATAGGAGGTGGCTACCAAAAGAAACCCCCAGCCTTGAGAGCTTTGGTTCCCTCCTATTTATAGAGGCCCCCTAAAGACCCTAATGGATCTTTTGCCCTATTAGGCATTGGATCTCCATCCGATTACCCAAGCCCCTTAGATTAGTGGGTCTCTACCCAATAATCTCTTATTAGCAATTATTGGATCTCATCTCATGATCCAATAATTCAGGGGCTTAATGGATATCCAATAAGATAAGGGGTTCAACGGATATCTCATATCCAAACCTCTACTCGTCGCAACACCTACCATATATGTATGACCCTCTAGGCCTAATATCGAGCTAGCCGTGAGTCATAATTGCCAAAACTCCTTCTGACTTAGTGAATTATTATCTCTATAATAATTCACCCAACTCATCGATTGCGGACGTACCAGGCCACTACGCTGCGGCCCCTAGACGATATAGGGGAATCCAATCCTTTGGACCTATCTGTCCTCAGTTACCTTATATCTATAGTCACTCATCCATTCAATATCCTAGAGACACTATATCGGGCATGGTGTTGTTAGGCCCATATGGTCTCTCCTCAATCTTGCTCTTGTTGGATTCTCCCAGAGAACGCTTTCTCTCTCAATCCGAATAACCTTGGCCAAGGATTTGTTTGAGCAAGAACACATGGGATATTCCTCTCATGATACCGAGAGCGGATGATTCTCTATTGATACTCAATAGCCCTCGTAATGTTGTCTATCACTCCCAATAGCCAGTTGTACTAGATCTGAAATTTTCCAAACCTATAAGTCCGGTATCAAAGAGTGGAGTACTAATACAGGACATCCTTGGTGTCTCAAGTCTAAGGACTAGATATACTACTAGGACTACAAAATTGCTGTCTGACGTGAGGTATCAATAACCATCCAGCATTCCATAGGCGGATCAATCAGTGAACTCATTCCCCAATGAGTACCTGCACTATACCCTTAGTATCCCCACACGAGTAGCTTTGAGACTAGCTACCTCCATCATATGGATGGGTATACAGCACACCAATCTATCCGGTTATCTCGATGTCCTTCTCGAGTAACCTATGACCAGGATAATTTAGGGTTTATGTTTAAAGGTGAATCGGTCTCATTATCGTGATCTCATCACGATCCGATTCTTATTGCACAGATCCAAGGACATCATAATATATGTAACATGCAAGATAAAGTGATAAAATACCTAATAATAAGTAAAGAGAAAAAGTGCATATCAAGTCATAAGTGCCATCACTCATGTGATTGGCTTGTAGGGCACATATGACTAGTAAATTTCTAATAAAAATTCTGAGATTTAAGGAGGGAGTTTGATAGAAAATTCTCAGTTTAGATAATAGCATTGATGACAAATTGGATCAAGAAAATTTTGGTAGCAATTCAGTAGAAGTTACTGTAGATATGTGCTGTCTCTTAAGAGTAGAATTGTCATCGAAGAAACAATAGTTTCTTGACGAAATTTTCAGCAAAAATTCTGAGATTTGAGTAGGGAATTTTATAGCAAATTCTCAGTTTAGATAACAGCGATGATGACAAATTGGATTAAGAAAATTTTGCAGCATAACAGCAAGGAAATTGGTGCAAGTTACGATGGCATAATTCTCATCGAAAAATTTCAATAGTTTGTGATGAAAATTTGCAACAACACAAGAACGTTTCAAAGATGAATTCCACAATAGATCAATCACAGATGAAAGCCAAGATGATCTATGAAGTGCACAAGAAATTTTGTTCAAAAAGGATACAAATAGATCAGTTTTAAAGGCAGTAATATGTGGCTAAAATTTTCTACAGCAATCATTTGTTCACAAAGATGATAACTTTTACAACAAAAGGAATTCGCAGCAAAGGATAGATAGCAATACTTCTTTTTGGTATTTTGAATGGAAAATTACAACAGCAAAAGGTATTGGTGATAGGAGAATACCAGATCTCTGATGCAATTGGAGGTGGCGACAGTAGATTGATTTGATCTACGACAAAAGATGACGGTGGAGACAACGACGTCAAGAGCAATTGTGAGAATTGCTTAGTTGATGGTGGGCAGCAAGGATGGCAGGTGACAGGGATGGCAGTAAAAGCAGCAAGATCACTGATCTGATACTAGATGATAGAACCCTAGAGGAATTTTATGTAGATTGATCTTTGAGGGGGATCAACCCTTGGAACGCTATAGGGGTTCCACCCTCCAAGTAGTCGGCCTTGTGGCTGTAAAGTAGATTAACTTTTCTTATTCAAAGCGGTGGAGGCAACATGCTTATATAGGACTCCAAACCCTAGCCCTAGGGGCTGCTTCCTAAGTGAACTATCTATTTTGCCCTCAACCTTAGCCGACCGGTCCAGTAAATGGGGGTGGTGGCTAAGAAGCCTAAATGTAAACCTTAGCCACTCTTCTTTATATGATAGAGACAGCTAAGTAGAGTTTATTACACTCTCACGGGGTTTTTATTAGCTGCTACTTGATTGAGTAGGACCCAACCCTGCTAGGGTCCTATCACTACTTCATTTTGTTAAGGATTCCTCGAAGTAGAGAAATTGTGATTATATCCATTAGATTCACAAAAGTTTTAAAAATTATGATTTTAAAATTTACCACTGTGATCACTCTGAATCGATGAAATTATAAAACATTTTTCATTTTGAGCAAGTGTACAAAACTTCGAAAAACACTTAAAACATTTATTTTTGTGTTCCAAGAAGTATGTCCAAGTGTATCTACTTTAGTCATCTATAATTACAAAAGCGTATTTGTTACCTCCTAGGTTTGTTGTATCAATTGGTCTAAATAAATCCATATAGATCAATTGTAATGGTCTAGAAGTTCTTATTTGATTTTTCGATTTGAAACTACTTTTTATTTGTTTTCCTACTTGACAAGCATCACACACTTTGTCTTTGATAAACATAATGTTAGAAATGCCTCTTACTAGTTCTCTAGATGAGATTTGAGAGATTAGTTTCATACTTGCATGACTTAATCACCTATGCTAAAGCCAAGCATCGTCATTCAAAATCGAAAAGCATACTTTATTACTAAGTTCATCAATGCTAATAGTGTAGATATTATTTTATTTTAGGGCAATCATTGATGTGTTGTTGTGTAATTTTTCAATAATACAAGTATTAGATTTAAATCTTGTGTTATATCCTTTATCAAATAATTGACTAATGCTCAAAAGATTATGCTTTAAGCTATCTACTAACAACACATCGTCAATTAAAAAGTTTGTTTGTTACCTTTGGTTTCTTTGCCAACGATTTTACCCTTGTTGTCTCCGAAGGTGCTAAACCCTTCGTCTTGGTTAGTGAGCTTAGAGAATTGAGATGGATCTTCGGTCATGTGCCTTGAGCATCCACTATCAAGGTACCATCTCTTGCTCCTAGCTTGTGAGAGTAAATGTATCTACTAAAGAGGATGGATTTTCGGTATCATTTGACCTTGGGTGCTTAAAAAATTGATCTACTCATTCTATCATTTTGTATTGAATTCTTTATGGTCCGTTTAGGAACCCATATCAATTTATGTGGATTAAATTTCTTAAACGGACATTTGTCAGCAACATGTCTAGGTTTGCAATAAAAGTTGCACTTTGTGTAAGGTGATATATGCAATGTAGGTCCTTTAACAAAAGTGGTTGGATTTCGATGCGAGCTACTCACAAATCCGATTCCACTTCATTATGAATGTGACCCTTATTGGTAAGGATCATGTTCAAAGACTTGCTACCATTGTTAAACTTTTCTAGTGTTTCTTTAAGTAGCAAGTTTTTCATCTTAAGTGCCTCTAAGTGTTTACACTTAGAGCATAGAGGCAAAGAAGGAGTGTTATGTTTAAAATTTTTAAATTCATTAACTAAGAGGGCATGCTCATTTTTCAACAAATTAAACTTCTTATTAATTATTCTACACTCATCAAACAAATCATGAAAAGCATTCGAAAGCTCATCGAAAGTTAAATTTTCATCCAATAAATTTCTTACCTCTTCTCTGATAGCCATTAAAGTGTAGTTGGCGACCTCCTTGCTGCTTTGTTCTTCATCTTCGGAGCTGCTCAAATCATCCCACATTGCTTTTAGCACCTTCTTCATCTTCGGTTGTTTGTTTTTTGCTTGGGGACATTCATTTTTGAAATGCCCTAGCTTCTTGTATTCATAGTATATGACTTGTTCTTTCTTGGGTTCAAGTTTATTTTTAGAGTCATTTTTTAGCTTTATTTCTTCTTATGAATTTTTTGAACTTTTATATTAAGAGTGCTAGTTCGTCATTATAGTCCTCATCACTTGAACTTTCTTTCAAGTGGTCTTCTTAAGTTTTTAGTGCCATGTCCTTCCTATTCTTTAGAAGGGAGTTCTCAAACTCATCATGAACATTGCAAGTCATCTCATAGGTTATTAATGACTCAATTAGTTCTTCAAGAGGGAAGTTCTTTAAGTTCTTGGCCTCTTAAATGTGCTAGTTATAGGTGCCCTATAAGCCAATCACATGAGTGATAGCACCTGTAACACACTACATCAATCTCTTTACTTATGATTATTGGTATTTTCTCACATTATTCATATGTATATTGCGATATCCTTGGATCTGTGTAATGGGAATTGGATCATGATGAGATCACGATAATGAGACCGATTCACCTTTAAACACAGACCCTAAGTAATCCCGGTCATAGGTTACTCGAAAGGGACATCGAGATAACCAGATAGACTGGTGTACTATATACCCGTGCATATGATGGAGGTGGCTGGTCTCATAGCTACTCGTGTGGGGACACTAAGGGTACAGTGCAGGTGCTCATTGGAGAATGAGTTCATTGATTGATCCGCTTACGGAATGTTGTATAGTTATTGATACCTCACATCAGACAGTTATTCCGTAATCCCAGTAGTGTATCTAGTCCTTAGACTTGAGACACTAAGGATGTCCTGTATGAGTACTCCACTCTTTGATATCGAACTTATAGGTTTAGAAGTTCCAAATCTAGTACAACCGGTTATCGGGAGTGGCAGCCAACCTTACGAGGGCTATTGAGTGTCAATAGAGGATCATCCACTCTAGGTATCATGAGAGGAATATTATATGTGATCTTGCTTAGGCAAATCCCTAGCTAGGGTCATTCAGATTGAGAGAAAAAGAGTTCTCTGGGAGAATCCGATTAGAGTGAGACACGATTGGAAATCATATGGGCCTGACAGCACTATGCCTAATACACGGTCTCTAGGATATCAGATAGATGAGGGACTAAAGGTACATGATAATTGAGGACAGATAGGTTCAAAGGATTTGATTCCCCTATATCGTCTAGGGATTATGGCGTAGTGGCCAAGTACGTCTACAGTCGATGAGTCGAGTGAATTATTATAAAGATAATAATTCACTAAGTTAGAAAGAGTTCTGATAGGTATGACTCACGGCCAACTCGATATTGGGCCTAGAGGATCACACATATGGTAGGTGTTGCGACGAGTAGAGGTTCGGATATGAGATATCCGCTAGAGCCTTTATCTTATTGGATATCCAATAAGCCCCTGTATTATTGGATCCCATGGATGAGATCCAATAAGAGCTAGATTATTGGGTAGAGACCCATTAATCTAAGAGGCTTGGGTAATTGGATAGAGATCCAATACCTAATAGGGTTGGATCCATTAGGGTTGACAAGGGGCCTCTATAAATAGGAGGGAACCAAAGGCTCGTAGGCTGGGGTTCTCTTGGTAGCCACCTCCTGTTCTCCTCTCCCCAGAGATGAGCATCATCATAGTCCCTGCCATGTGGATACTACTAGAGAGGAGGACGCTTGATCTCCTTTATCCTTCTCACGGATTTAAAGAAATCTCAGGGATATGTGATCTCCCTAGGTACTATCGTTCCTTTCTTACATACGCAATTTTTAGATTCACGAATTTGTTTTTGATGCACTAATCTTCGCACGATAATGGAACCTTTCATGAAAATCTAGGGGGTTTTGTTTTCTGTTCTTCCGCTGTGTATGAGATGTCGCTCCCCTTGGATTTTCCAATAGTGGTATCAGAGCCAGGTAGTTCGTACGAAGATCAGATCTTAAACTGTGAGTGTTGTGATTTGGAACAGCTTTTATTGTTAAAATTATTGGCACAAAAGTTGAGAAAGGGCAGCAACTATTGCTGCCCTTGTAGTGCTCACAGAACGGCTAAAGGCTACTTGTAGCCATGGCCACCACCGGTGGTTTGCATGCAGTCGCCCGGTGGGCTGTGGGCCACAAGCAAGCAATGCTTGCAAGCTGCCTGCGTTGGCGGCCTGCGGCACGCCTGCAAGGGGCAGGTGGTGCCCTCTTACAAGCAGCATGTCCGCAAGGGTCGGCACCGCCCGCGGGCTGTCACCCCGCACGAGCGGCGCCTGCAGGCGCTGCACCCGCCGGGGTAGCGCCAGCCTGCTGCAGGCGTTGTGAGCGCTACAGAGGGGCAGTGTATGTGGGCGCTACCTTGTGGGTGGCGCTTGCGCGAGTGGTGCCCACCCGCGACAAGGGCAACGCCTGCGAGCGCTACGCCCGCTTACTGCGATCGCGTCGCCTATAGTGCTGCCGCCAGTAAGGTGGCGGTGGTGGTGGCCACAACACAGGCAATGAGGAAATTAGGGCTTTCTGGGCAGAAGATAGTTTTGCCCTAGGGAATTTTAACTCCTGACCGAATGACCAAAATACCCTTCAGAATTTAAAAAATTCCTTCTATGTCCTTTATTTCAAAAAAAATTAGTTAATTAAAATATTTAATTAACTATTATTATCATTTATCTTGTAGTCCTATATAATAACATATACATGTGATGTATGATGTGGACAGATGATCATGGATCGAGTGATGTGATGTGTGTGTACATATGATTATTATTATTATTGGGGCTTACAAGTCTCTATTTTTCTCATTTATTGTTGGGCCTATGTGCTTGTAATTATATTATAATTATACGAGAAGGCATAGCAGGAGTGTGGAAGCGATAGCGGGACCCACAAGGCCGAGACGGATGATCCAACGCATGGAGATGCGTTGAGATGCCAACGGAACCGACGAAGCGAGATGGACGATCACAGGGCAAGGAGATGCGCTGAAGCATACATAGATCTTGATGTGGGTGATTGGGCTCATTAGCTCGGGCTTGATCACATTAGGATGTGGTCCATGATCATCTAGTGTGATTACTCATGTGATGTGTGATTGGTTATATACCTACTAGATATGTATATATATATATTTGCATGCGATATAGATATATATTAAATATGTACGTGTGTGACACATTATATTAGGAGACCAAATCAAAATCCTCTCTATTAATAATAGTAAGTCGATAAACGTGAGGCAATTAGATTGACCCACATGGCCTTCCATCGTTATAGGTAGGAACCGATTCCCAATATAGGTTGAGTTGGTCGAGTCCCTCGAGGCTCATCTATATCATGATACGCTATCTTATCTATAACATAGAGATGTCACCGGTGACCTGAGGACATGGTATGCTTAGGCGAGTCCCTCAAGGGTATATCATCGAATCAGACTCATCTTGTAACGATGGTGATGACTTAATCGAACATCATGGTTGGTCGAGTCCCTCGAGGCCATGGTCGTTCGGAGGCTAAACAGGACGAGAATCATAAGGAGTTGTGATCGGCAAGAGTTCCCCACCTTTTAGGCTTAGTGTGATTGGTCGAGTCTCTCGAGGTTATGCTAAGATCCTGATTGAAACTCGATCCCCACTAGAAGTCTGCCGGAGACTTCCATTTCACATGTTGAGGGTGTCACGTGACTCGCTAGAGAAATATTAGGAGTACATCAAAATAGAAGTCCATATCTTGATTATTTATATTTCTATAAAATCTGCATGTTATTTATGTTTGTTGCATCTTTATTTTCTTGAAAATATCGCTATTAGACTCTCTATGTGGCATACTTGATGCCAACCGCCTCATTGGTCAAAACTATGTAGATTAGCTCAGTAACTTAAGAATAGTTCTCACAACGGAGAAAGTCACGTATGTCCTTGATATAGTGATGCCTATGCTCAAGAAAAGGACAAGCGATGATGAAATCGCTCACTATATGAAGTACGTAGATGACTCCACACTTGCTCAGTATTACATGTTAGGCTCCATGATTCTCGAGTTATAGAGATAACATAAAAGGATGGATGACAAATCCATACTCCTGCATCTCCGTAAATTGCTTGAGGAATAGGAAGAACTTAACTATATAAGATATCGAAGAGTCTCTTCCATGTCAAGATAACTGAGAGGACACTGGTTCAGAACTGGTTCAGAACCATGTACTTAAGATGATTGAGTGGATAGAGACACTCACAGGTGTAATAGTATCTCCACCATACAGATATAAGGTGATTCTCGCCAATAGCAATAGTAGCAACTCTTGCTTCATTGCCCATCTTGAGGTCCATCTTGCCTCTCATAAATCTCCTAGGTCTTGCCAGAACCTACAACGAATTATAGATATGATAAACACTATCGATATCCAATACCTATGTGTTATCATATGAGTCTGACAAATAAAAATAATCTTGGCGGCCTACGGCACGCCTGCAAGGGGCAGGTGGTGCCCTCTTACAAGCAGCATGTCCGAGTCGCACCGCCGCGTATGTCACCACGCGCGGCGGCGCGCTGCACGCCGGTGTAGCGCCACCGCTGCAGCGTTGTGAGCGCCACAGAGGGGCAGTGTATGGGCGCTACCTTGTGGGTGGCGCTTGCGCAAGTGGTGCCCACCCGCGACAAGGGCAACGCCTGCGAGCGCTACGCCCGCTTACTGCGATCGCGTCGCCTATAGTGCTGCCGCCAGTAAGGTGGCGGTGGTGGTGGCCACAACACAGGCAATGAGGGAATTAGGGCTTTCTGGGCAGAAGATAGTTTTGCCCTAGGAATTTTAACTCGACCGAATGACCAAAATACCCTCTAATTTAAAAATTCCTTCTATGTCCTTTATTTAAAAAAAATTAGTTAATTAAAATATTTAATTAACTATTATTATCATTTATCTTGTAGTCCTATATAATAACATATACATGTGATGTATGATGTGAACAGATGATCATGGATCGTATGATGTGATGTTTGTACATATGATTATTATTATTATTGGGGCTTACAAGTCTCTATTTTTCTCATTTATTGTTGGGCCTATTGTAATTATATTATAATTATACGAGAAGGCATAGTAGGAGTGTGGAAGCGATAGCGGGACCCACAAGGCCGAGACGGATGATCCAACGCATGGAGATGCGTTGAGATGCCAACGGAACCGACGAAGCGAGATGGACGATCACAGGGCAAGGAGATGCGCTGAAGCATACATAGATCTTGATGTGGGTGATTGGGCTCATTAGCTCGGGCTTGATCACATTAAGATGTGGTCCATGATCATCTAGTGTGATTACTTATGTGATGTGTGATTGGTTATATACCTACTAGATATGTATATATATATATTTGCATGCGATGTAGATATATATTAAATATGTATGTGTGTGACACATTATATTAGGAGACCAAATCAAAATCCTCTCTATTAATAATATTAAGTCGATAAACGTGAGGCAATTAGATTGACCCACATGGCCTTCCATCGTTATAGGTAGGAACCGATTCCCAATATAGGTTGAGTTGGTCGAGTCCCTCGAGGCTCATCTATATCATGATACGCTATCTTATCTATAACATAGAGATGTCACCGGTGACCTGAGGACATGGTATGCTTAGGCGAGTCCCTCAAGGGTATATCATCGAATCAGACTCATCTTGTAACGATGGTGATGACTTAATCGAACATCATGGTTGGTCGAGTCCCTCGAGGCCATGGTCGTTCGGAGGCTAAACAGGACGAGAATCATAAGGAGTTGTGATTGGTAAGAGTTGCCCACCTTTTAGACTTAGTGTGATTGGTCGAGTCCCTCGAGGTTATACTAAGATGCTGATTGAAACTCGATCCCCACTAGAAGTCTGCCGGAGACTTCCATTTCACATGTTGAGGGTGTCACGTGACTCGCTAGAGAAATATTAGGAGTACATCAAAATAGAAGTCCATATCTTGATTATTTATATTTCTATAAAATCTGCATGTTATTTATGTTTGTTGCATCTTTATTTTCTTGAAAATATCGCTATTAGACTCTCTATGTGGCATACTTGATGCCAACCGCCTCATTGGTCAAAACTATGTAGATTAGCTCAGTAACTTAAGAATAGTTCTCACAACGGAGAAAGTCACGTATGTCCTTGATATAGTGATGCCTATGCTCAAGAAAAGGACAAGCGATGATGAAATCGCTCACTATATGAAGTACGTAGATGACTCCACACTTGCTCAGTATTACATGTTAGGCTCCATGATTCTCGAGTTATAGAGATAACATAAAAGGATGGATGACAAATCCATACTCCTGCATCTCCGTAAATTGCTTGAGGAATAGGGAAGAACTTAACGATATAAGATATCGAAGAGTCTCTTCCATGTCAAGATAACTGAGAGGACACTGGTTCAGAACTGGTTCAGAACCATGTACTTAAGATGATTGAGTGGATAGAGACACTCACAGGTGCAATAGTATCTCCACCATACAGATATAAGGTGACCTCGCCAATAGCAATAGTAGCAACTCTTGCTTCATTGCCCATCTTGAGGTCCATCTTGCCTCTCATAAATCTCCTAGGTCTTGCCAGAACCTACAACGAATTATAGATATGATAAACACTATCGATATCCAATACCTATGTGTTATCATATGAGTCTGACAAATAAAAATAATCATGAATGCGCATATTTGAAACTTCTCTAAACATCTGTTTTGCCTTCTCTACAATATACTATTTGTAGTTCCTCTTCTAATGCTTGTCTTTGCCACAATAGAAGCACTAGCTTTTGTCCTCTTCCGGGTCTTCTTAGCAACCTTTGCTTTACCTGATCTACACTTGCCCTTTACCCTTCTCAAGGGACTTATCTGTCTTCCTTTTCTTTTTAGTCTTACCAACATAGAGAACTGTGAAAAGGAATCGAGTAGGGACTAAAGCACACGATCCACACACAAGTTATCCTCTAGGACTATTGTAGGACCAAGAGATAATTGCATATTTCTTACTCCTCTCTCTTGATGATTATGAGGCCATGCTTGGCATCGAATGGCTGATGACATTAGATGATGTTTCCTAAAATTTTTTAAAATTAATTATGAAATTTTACAATAAGGGGAAATAAGTGATACTGCACGGGAAACGTGGGGGCGATGTAACGATGATTTGCACACAACGAATGGAGAAAGTTTTGCACAAAGCATGCAACAGCTTTTTTGTTTAACTTGTGTAGTAATCTAAGGGAGAGCCAACTGAATTTGAAGATTCAAATCTACTTCCCTTGCTTGCTGAATTTTTAAATATATTTGACAAACCACGTAGCCTACTTCTTACCTGCCGGCATGATCATCATATACCAATTCTTCTAGGCAAACCTCCAGTAAATACTCAGCCATATTAGTATCCACATCTCTAGAAGGATGAAATAGAAAGAATTGTAAAAGTGATGCTTGAAATAGGAGTTATTTGGCCAAGTTACAGCCCCTACTTTTCACCAATGCTCCTCGTACAAAAGAAGGACGGAACATGGTGAATGTGCGTTGAATACCAAGCTCTCAATAGCATAACTATTAAGGACAAGTACCCTATTCTAATACTAGATGAATTGCTTGATGAATTAAAGGGAGCACAAGTCATCACAAAGTTGGACCTAGTATCATCAAACAAGAGTGTGCAAAGAAGATATACCAAAAATTGCCTTTCGAACACACAACGGCCACTACAAATTTTTGGTAATGCCCTTTGGTCTCATCAATGCTCCCTCCACCTTCCAAAGCCTTATGAATGATATTTTTCAGAGTTATCTTTGTAAGTTTATGCTAGTGTTCTTCGATGATATCCTTATTCACAGTTCTTCTCTTGAAAGTCATTTTCAGCACTTATGACTTGTTTTGACGATTTTATGAGAATATGTTCTTTTTGTCAAAAAATCAAAATGCAGCTTTCTTCAACAGAAGGTGGAATATCTTAGGCATGTCATATCAGAGGAAGGTGTGGTAGTGGACCCCTCTAAAATTGAAGCAATACAGAACTGGCCGACATTGAGGAACATAAAATCGCTATGTGACTTTCTCAGTTTAATAGGCTACTACCATAAGCTCATGAAAAACTATGGAAAGATCAGTGCACCCCTTACTTCCTTGCTAAAAAAAGATACTTTTTAATGGTTAGACAAAGCCACCAATGCCTTTAACAAACTTAAAGCAGCACTAACGATAACGCTCGTACTAGCACTACTTGACTTCAGTAAGGCTTTTGTTATTGAAGCTGATGCATCCGGAGTCGGAATTGGTACTATACTAATGCAAGATGGCTATCTCCTCGCTTATACTAGTATGGAGTTACCTCCTTCCCATCTCAAGATGACTATTTACGATAAAGAGATGCTCGCGATTATGCATGCGGTGGCCAAATGGAGACCGTACTTGATCGGGCGACATTTTAAAATCAAGACTGACCATAAAAGACTAAAATATTTCTTAGAGCAGAAGATATCTTCCCTTGAGCAGCAAAAATGGGTAACAAAGCTTCTTGGATATGATTATGAAATAACTTACAAAAGGGGGAAAGAAAATGTTATCGTAGATGCGCTTTCACAACTACTTGAGCAAGCTGAAATTTTGGCTGTTTCACTTCCGATCAGTGACTTCCTTGAGGATATTAGGAGGGAATGGAAAGATGATCCAGAAACTAGTAAGATCATAAAAAAATTAGAGGAAGCACCAAGCTCCGTGGCTCATTACAGTTAGAAATCAAAAGACTTGCGCTATAAGGGACACATTGTGTTTGTATCAAATTCTACTTGCATAAAGACCATCCTTCAAGAGATGCATTCCACACCTGTGGTCAGACACTCCAGGTTCCTTAGAACCTATAAGAGAATTAAGCAAAAATTTTATTAAGTAGGGATGAAAAATATTATTGCTGAATTTGTAGCATAATGTGATGTATGTCAACGACATAAAGGCGAGACAATGGCAAGTCCTAGAAAGCTGCAACCTCTACCAATTCTGGACTCAATATAGACTAATATATCAATAGACTTCATCGAAGGGCTTCCTTCATCATAAGGAAAAGTATACCTTTTGTCGTGGTTGATCGTCTTACGAAGTATGCACATTTTTACACTATTCGTAATCCCTACATTGCTTCTAGTATTGCTCGAATCTTTATGAAGAATATTGTAAAATTACATGGGATGCTGAGATCTATTGTAAATGATCATGAAAGGGTCTTCAAGAGTAAATTTTAGACAGCATTATTCTAGATAGAGGGCACTAAACTGAAAATGAGTACGACATATCACCCACAAACCGACTGCCAAACTGAAGTGGTGAACATGTTCTTGGAGACATACCTCAGATGCTTCACCAGTGACCAGCCAAAAGAGTGAACAAAGTGGCTTCCCTAGGCCGAGTGGTGATATAATACAACTTATCATTCATCCATAAAATGTACTCTCTATGGGCTATGTATGGCCAACCTCCCCTTGTAATCCCAAAATATATGTTAGGCACCTCTAAAGTAGAACAAGTAGATAGGGAACTACAGGACAGAGACAAAATACTAAAGTTGCTAAAAGATAATCTCACTGCAGCTTAAGCAAGGATGAAATAGCAATATGATCAACACAAAGGCGAAAGAGAATTTTTAGTAGGAGATTGGGTCTTCCTACGGCTCCAGCCATATAAGCAAACATCAATCTAGACCAAAGCATCTATGAAGCTTTCACCTCAGTTCTATGGACCCTACCAGATTTTGGAGCGCATCAGAGTAGTAGTATATAGATTTTACCCGCCAACTCCCGAATCCATCCAGTCTTCCATATGTCATGTTTGAAGCTCAAGTTGGAACAAAATGAGATAACCCAAAGCCATCTACCAAATATGACTACCCAAGGAGAGCTCCAGACCTAACCGAGTGCCATTATTGATCGACGGATCATGACTCGATGATGACGACCCACTATTGAAGTGCTAATACAATGGGCGAACCTACTAGTAGAAGATGCCACTTGGGAGAACTATGACGACTTGAAGATCAAATTCTTAGAATTCATGGAGCGTTAGTCTCGAGGACAAGGCTGATTTAAATAGAGTAGGTCTATTAGGACTCTAGCTAGGAGAGTCCTAATTCTGTTAGGACTCTAGCTAGGAGAGTCCTAATTCAGTTTCATTAAAGGGGGCAAACATGTAAATCCTAAGGGCATTCATGTAAATCCTATCTAGCCAACCCCTATTAAAGAGGTGAAGAGGTCTAGGTTAGGATTAGTTTAGAGGTTGCTTCTTAGAGAAGGAATCCTATTAGAAGGAGTCCTATTAAAGGAGTCCTATTAGAGAAGAAGTCCTATTAGAAGTAGTTAATTCAAGGAGGGGTCTTGAGTAGGAGTCCTATTAGGAGTTGGGGTTTAGAAGCCCTATAAATAGCCATGTATTCACCCTCTTTTTATCATGAATAGATCATCCTTTTAGCAGCCTTTGAGCAGCATCTTGGAGGAAGGAACCCCTATAGAGTTCCAAGGAGGTCGATCCCCTAAAGAGATCAACCTCAAGCTTAGAATCCGTAAGGGTTCTAACAGCATGATGACAGAACCATTCGTGGAAATCTTAGATTTTTTATTTTCTATTCTTCTGTTGTGCATGACATGTCACCCCTTGGATTTTCCAATAGTGGTATCAGAGCCAGGTTGTTCATGCGAAGATTGGATTTTAATTGCGTGTGTTGTGTTTTGATGTCAAAATCATTGATGCAAAAGTGGAAATGGGCAGCAACTATTGCTGCTCTTATAGATGGCAGCCTTAGCTGCCATCTTCATGCATGCGGTAGCCGACACCCGGCAACCTACGTGCAGGTGACCGCATGCACATGGCCAACCTGCAAGGGCCAACATCACCTGCGGGCATTGCGCCTGTGGGCAGAAGCACCAACGGGCAAGTGCTCGCCGTGGCGACCACATGGGCGGCGGCTTGGTGCTGCACCGTATGGGCGGGCTGGCGATCGCTGCACTTGCCGGGGCAACAACGCTTATGGGTGGCCTCACGGGGCCGGTGCTGTAAGAGGAGGCGGCGCTGCGGTAGTGCACTGCGGTAGTGCGCCGCGCATGCAATGGTGGTGTCGCTCGTGAGCACGTGATGCATCCCCAAACCCACCCCCCCACAAACCGCCGCCCGCACACCGCCGCACCCCCCCGCCGTCGTCGCGGTACCTTGCATGCATGGCCATTGCCGGCAAGGTGGTGGTGATTACAACTGCAACACAGCGTGCAGCAGAGGTGGGAACTAGATTTTCGAGCAAAAGATAGTTTTGCCCTTGGAAATTTTCAAAATTCTAATTTTGTCCCTTTTGTCCAAATGACCAAAATACCCTTTAGAATTCAAAAAATTTCTTATATATCCTTATTTTTAGGAAAAAATATTAGTTAATTAAAATATTTAATTAACTATTATTATTTATCTAGTAGTCCTGTATAATAACATATGAATGTAATATATGATATGGACAAATGATCATGGACCGTGTGATGTGATGTATGTGTATGATGTGATCATTATTATTATTGGGACCTACGAGCCTCTATTTTTCTCATTTATTATTGGGCCTGCATGCCCGTAATTATTTTATTATTACACAAGGAGGCACAATAGGAGCGTGGAAGCGATAATGGGACCCACAAGGTCGAGACGGACGATCCGATGCATGAAGATGCATTGAGATGCCAATGGAATCGACGAAGCGAGATGGATAATCACAGGGCATTAAGATGAGCCAATGCACACATTGATCTTGATATGAGTGATTGGGCCCACTAGCTCGGGCTTGATCACATTAGGATATGGTCTATGATTATCTGGTGTGATTACTCATGTGATGTGTGATTGCTTATACACCTACTATATATATATATATACGATGTAGATATATATTAAATATGTATGTGTGTGACACATCATATTAGGATACCAAATTAAAAAAATCCTCTCTTTCAATAATATTAAGTTGGTAAATGTGAGGCAATTAGATTGTCTCACGTGGCCTTCCATCGTTATAGGTAGGAATCGATTCCCGGTGTAAGTTGAGTTGGTCGAGTCCCTTGAGACTCACCTATATCACGATTCATTATCTTATCTACGACATAGAGATGTTACTGGTGTCCTAAGGATATTATATGCTTGGTCGAGTCCCTCGAGGGTATATCATTGAATCAGACTCATCTTGTAACAATGGTGATGACTTAACTGAACATCATGGTTAGTCGAGTCCCTCAAGGCCATAGTGGTTTGGAGGCCGAACAGGACGAGAATCACAAGGAGTTGTGATTAGCAAGAGATGCTGATTGGATCTCGATCCTCACTAGAAGTTTGCCAAGACTTTCGTTTCACGTGCTGAGAGTGTCGTGTGACTCGCTAGAAAAATAGTAGGAGTACATCAAGATAGAAGTTCATATCTTGATTACTTATATTTCTACAAAATATACATGCTAATTATTTATGCTGCATCTTTAATTTTTATAATATCGCTATTAGACTCTTTATGTGGCATACTTGATGCCAACCGCCTCATTAGTCTAAACTATGCGGATTGGCTCTGTAACTTAAGAATAGTTCTCACAACGGAGAAAGTCGCATATGTCTTTGATATAGTGATGCCTATGCCCAAGGAAGGGGCAAGCGAGGATAAGATCACTCGCTATGTGAAGTACACAAATGACTCTACTCTTGCTCAGTGTTACATGTTAGACTCCATGACTCTTGAGTTATAGAGACAACATGAAAGATGGATGTCAGATCCATACTCCTATATCTCCTCAAATTGTTTGAGGAATAGGGAAGAACTCAATATTATGAGATATCAAAAAATCTCTTCCATGCTAGGATGACTGAGGGGACACCGGTTTAGAACCATATCCTTAAGATGATTGAGTGGATAGAGAAACTCACAGGTCTAGGAATAGTCCTAGAGGATAGCATGTGTGTAGATCTTGCCATATAATCCTTTTTAGATTTCTTTTCACAATTTTCTATGTTGGTAAGATCGGAAAGAAAAAGAAGATAGATAAGTCCCTTAAGAAGGGTAATGGCAAAGGTAGACCGAGTAAAATAAAGATTGCTAAGTAGAATCGAAAAAGGACAAAAGCTAGTGCTTCCACTACAGCAAAGATAGGCACTGAAAGAGAAACTACAAAGAGTACATTGCAAAAAAGGCAAAACAGAAGCTTAGAGAAGCTTCAGATATGCATTCATGATTAGTCTCTATCTGTCAGACTCATATGATAACACATAGGTATTGGATACTAATAGGGCCCATAAAAACGCTCTGCGATATGATAACACATAGGTATTGGATACCAATACGCCACAGCTCCAATACGCTCTACGATCTGATAGGGCCCATAAAAACGTGGAGATAACTTCATGGAGGCTCGTGTGTTGATGGATAGTTGCTTGTATGGCTGTAGGCAAAGATAAACCCAGTCTCCTACTAAAAATTCTCTTTCACTTCTTTATGTATCAGCTTGCTGCTTCATTCTAGCTTGAGCGGTAGAGAGATTATCCTTTAGCAGCTCTAGGAGTTTGTCCCTGTCAATTAAATCTTGGTTGACTTGATCTACCTTAGTTGAGCCAATTACATACTTTAGAATCATAGAAGTCGACCAACCATATAATGCTTCATATGAGGTACATTTTGTAGATGAATGATATGTAGTATTGTACCACCATTCAGCCTAGGGGAGTCATTTTGTCCACTCCTTTGGCCGATCATTGGCGAAACACTAAAGATACATCTTTAAATACATGTTCACCACTTCTGTTTGGCCGTCAGTTTATTGATGATATGCTGTGCTCATCTTGAGTTTGGTGCCCTGCAACTGAAATAACTCGATCCAAAATTTACTAGTGAAGACCCTATCATGATCACTTACAATGGACCTTGGCATCCCATGCAGTTTAACAATATTTTCTATGAAAATCTGAGCAATACTAACAACAGTGTAGGGATTTCGCACAGCACAAAAATGAGCATATTTCATAAGTCGATCAACCACTACAAGGATTGTGCTTTTACCTTTGGAAGGTGGCAGCCCTTCGATGAAGTCCATGGAGATATCAATCCACACCGAGTCTGGTATAGGTAGTGGTTGTAGTTTCCCTAGACTCGCCACTATTTTACCTTTTTACTATTGACATACATCACATTATGCTACGTATTCGAAAATAATTTTTTTCATCCCTCTCCAATAATAGTTTTGCTTCACTCTTTTGTAGGTTCCTAGAAATCCAAAGTGCCCTGCTGAAGGTGTGGAGTGCATTTCATGCAGAATGACTTTGATACAAGGGGAGTTTGGTATAAGCACAATACGACCTTTGTAGCGTAGATCCCTCGAATCCTAAGTATAGTGAGCTATTGCGCTTGGATCCTCCTCTAATTTTTTGATGATGTTGCTGGTTTCTAGATCCTTCTTCCATTCCTCCCTAATGTCCTCAAGGAAGCTGGTGGTAGGAAGAGAGATGGCTGAAAATTCAGCTTGCTCAGGTAGCCATGAGAGCGCATCTACAACAACATTTTCTTTCCCCTTTTTGTAAATAATTTCATAATCAAATCCTAGAAGTTTGGTTACCTATTTTTGCTGCTCCGGGGATGATATCTTCTGCTCCAAAAAGTACTTGAGGCTTCTATGGTCGGTTTTAATCTGAAATCGCCAGCCAATCAGGTAGGGTCTCCACTTTGTTACTACATGTACAATGGCAAGCATCTCCTTATCATAGATAGATATTTTTTGATGGGAGGGAGACAATGCCTTGCTGGTGTATGCGAGTGGTCGACCATCTTGCATGAGAATGACTCCAATTCCAACTCTAGATGCATCGACCTCAATGATGAAGGGTCGGTTGAAATCTGGTAGCGCTAGCACCAGTGTCATCGCCGTGGCTACCTTAAGTCTGTTAAAGGCAATGGAGGCTTTGTTCGACCATTGGAATGCATCTTTTTTCAGTAGAGAAGTGAGGGGGGCACTGATCTTCCCATAGTCCTTCACGAATTTTTGTAGTAGCCCATTAGTCCAAGGAACCCACGTAGTAATTTCACATTTGTAGGTTTCGGCCAGCCTTGCATTGCTTCAATTTTTGTTGGGTCTACGACCACTCCTTCTTCTGATATTATATGCCCAAGGTACTCTACTTTTTACTAGAGAAAACTATACTTTGATAGCTTAACAAAAAGAGTATTCTCCTGAAGGATCGTTAGAATAAATTGTAAGTGCTGAAAGTGAGTCTCAAGAGAAGGGCTGTAAATGAGAATATCATCAAAAAATACCAGCACAAATTTGTGAAGAAAGCTTCAAAAAATATCTATTAGGACTCTAACTATGAGAGTCCTAATTTAGTTTCATTGATATGGGCATTCATGTAAATCCTATCTAGCCGAACCCTATTAAAGAGGTGAAGAGGCCGGCTAGGTTAGGGTTAGGTTGCTTCTTAGAAAAGGAGTCCTATCAGAGAAAGAGCCCTATTAGAAGTAGGAGTCCTATTAGAGAGAGACTCTTATTAGAAGTAGGAGTCCTATTAGAGAAAGTCCTATTAGAAGTAGGAGTCATATTAGGGAAAGAGTCCTATTAGAATTAGGAGTCCTATTAGAGAAGGAGTCCTAATTAGAAGTAGGAGTTGGTTTGAAGTAGGAATCTTGAGTAAGAGTCATATTAGGAGTTGGAGTTTAGAAGCCCTATAAATAGCCATGTATTCACCCTCTTTTCATCATGAATAGATCAATCTTTTAGCAGCCTTTGAGCAGTAACTTGGAGGAAGGAACCCCTATAGAGTTCTAAGGAGGCCGATCCCCTATAGAGATCAACCCCAAGCTTAGAATCCGCAAGGGTTCTAACAATATCATTCATGAGACTTTGTAAGGTTGAAGGAACATTAGTGAGTCCAAAGGGTATTATCAAGAATTCATAATGGTTGTTATGAGTGCAGAAAGCAGTTTTTGGGATATCGCCTTCATATACCCGAATTTGGTGGTAACCGGATCGGAGATCCAACTTCGTAAAGACTCGAGCTCCTTTTAATTCATCAATAAGTTTATCCACCACTGGTATTGGGTACTTATTCTTGACGGTGATGTCATTTAGAGCTCGGTAGTCGATGCACATCTGCCAAGTTCCGTCTTTCTTGTGCACAAGTAGCACCGGTGAGGAGTAGGGGCTGTAGCTTAGCCGAATCACCCCTGTTTCAAGCATCTCCTTCATGATCTTCTCAGTTTCATTCTTCTAGAGGTGAGGATAGTGGTAAGGCCAAGTGTTTGCTGGTGGTTTGCCCAGAAGGATTAGAATTCGATGGTCATGTTGTCGAATAGGAGGAAGACCATGTGGCTCAACAAAAACATCGTCAAATTCAATAAGCAATTGGGTGAGATTTTGATCTTTAATTTCTATTTTCTCCCCCTCTAGTTGCTACTGCAGATGCATAAGAAAGACACCATTTATCTTGTGTAAAACTTTCTCCATTCGTTAGGTTGAAACGGTGGTTACGTTGCTTCCGCGCTTCCCACGTAAGGTGACCTATTTGTCTTTGCAATAGAATTTTATAATCAATTTGGAAAAGTTTGAAGAGATGTCACCTAGCGTTGTCAGCTATTCTATGCCCAGCATAGCCTCATAATCATCAATTGGTTGGAGGAAGAAGTCAGCAACAATTTCTTGGCCCTACAGTAATAGTTTCACCTGTGGGGATCTTTGGTTGTATTTTAGGATTCGGTCATTGGTGACCTTTACGTCAAACTTGCTGCAACCTTCGATGTGGAGTGTCCTCCGAGCAGCAACCTTACTATTTATAAAGTTATTAGTGCTGCCTGTATCGATGAGAATGGTGATTGATTATTGTTTGAGCAGGCCTCCAACTTTCATCGTTTGCGGATTTGAGTAGCCGGCTAGCGCATGTACCATAAAGTCGGTCAATTGTAGCTCTTCTTCCACATCTTCATCCCCATGTTCAAGACTCTCTTCTGGCTACTGGCTATTCACTAATCTCTCCTTCCACTGATTCAATCATAAGAAGTCTCCCTTTTTTTCAGCGATGCTCGCGGCTCTACGGCTCATCACAATGCCAACATAACCCCTTGGCAGATCGATCTTGAAGCTCTTCTCTTGTCAACCTTTTTAGTGCAGGAGCTTGGCTGATAGTAGGGGGGCTGAGGGCTTTGATATTGCTGGTCGGAGAGTGACCCTAGTCCTTTGAGCTTCGTGGTTTAATCGCTCCTCCTGAAGTCGTGTGAAAGAGATGGCTGCCATAAGCGTGTACGGTTGTCATGCTTTAACTTCTCCTCGGATCTCCGACTTCAAGCCCTCAATAAATGTCCCCAATAACTATTTTTTAGACCAATCACAAGTTTGATTAGATAACCTTTCAAACCTAGTTTGATACTCCTGGATGGTGGAGGTTTGTCGGATCTTTGCTAGTTGTCCATCGATGTTCTCGTAATCGATTGGTCCGAAACGGATCAGTAGTCCTTTTTGAATTGTCACCATGAGAGGACTCCATGAGTGTGTTCAAACCAATCAAACCATTGTATGGCATCCCCTTCAAGATGTATAGCCGCAATTTCTACCATAGATGCATCTGCGGTTTTGTGGTACCGAAAATATCGCTCCGCGCGCGAGATCCAACCAATCGGGTCTCCTTCTTCCCATCTAGGAAGTCCACCCTCATGCGTGGATAGTAGGGATCGGTCATAGAGCCTCCCCTCTCCTAGAGGTCATCTCTTCGATCAGAGCTTTCTTCTTGATGTGATTTCTTTGGGCTCGGTGGCCGACCCAAACTAAGTTCGGCAAAGAGAGTCCGAATCTTCTCCTCCATTCGTGTCTCGAAGGCTTTGAATTTAGCATCAATTGCCTCCTTGGATGCCATAACATATGTCTCCAAATCTGTAATATTAAGATCTCTTTTTTGCTATCAAGTTAAAGGCATGTATTGGTTGAGAGAAGTGGTGGCTGAAAGGGTTGGTGGATTGGTGGATGTAGGCTGCGGTTTAGGCTTGTTTTGTGGCTGTTTTGGGTGCAATTTGGGGCTGCGGTTTGATGGAGTTTTTGGGCTGTGATGGTAGTGGATGAAGGTTAGGGAAGAGGGTTTTAGATCTGTGGTAGATCGCAGCAAAGATTTGACAAAAATCAATGGAAATTGCTGCCTATATGCGCTGTCTCGTAAGAGCAGAATTATCGTCGAAGAAATAGCGATTTCTCGATGAAATTTCTAGTGAAAACTTAGGGATTTGAGGAGGGGGTTTGATGGTAGAATCTTAGTTTAGATAACAGCAAGGATAACAAATTGGATCAAGAAATTTCGACAGCAAAACAGTAAAGAAATCGGTGCAAGTTGCGATAGTAGAATTCTCATCGAAAAATTTCAGCAGTTTATGAGATTGCAGCAACACATGATTTTTTTTTGATGAATTCCATGATAGATCAATCATGGATGGGAGCCAAGATGATCTATGAGGTGCACTAGAAATTTTGCTTCAAAAAGGATAACAATTAGATTGGTTAAAGGCAGCAACACACGGCTGAAATTTTCTACAGCGATCCTTCATTCGCAAAGATGGTAACTTTTGACGCAAGGAATTTGCAGGCAAGGGATAGATAGAAAAACTTCTTTTTGGTATTTTAGATGAAAAATTGCAGCAGCAAAGGGTATTGGTGGTAGAAAAATATCAGATCTCTGATGCAATTGGAGGTGGTGATTGTAGTTTGAATTGATCTACGTCAAGAGATGATGGTGGAGACAACGACGTCAAGAGCAATTGTGGGAATTGCTTGACTGATGGTGGGCAGCAGGGATGGCAGCAAAAGCAGCAAGATCGCTGCTCTGATACCAGTTGATAGAACCCTAGAGGAATTCTAGGAAGATTGATCTTTGAGGTGGATCAACCCTTGGAACGCTATAGGGGTTTCACCCTCCAAGTAGCATGGTGGCTACAATTGTAGATTGATTTTTCTTATTCCAAAGAGGTGGAGGCTATAAGCTTATATAGAGCTCCAAACCCTAGCCCTAGAGGCTGTTTCCTAAGTGAACTACCCAATTTACCCTCACCTTTAGACTGGCCCAATAACAAGGGGGGCGATGGCTAAGAGGCCCAATAGCCCAAATATAAACCCTAGCCTCTCTTCTTTATAGGATAGAGGCAGCTAGGTGGGATTTATTACACTTACAGGATTTTTATTAGCTACTACTTGGTTGAGTAGGACCCAACCCTACTAGGGTCCTATCACCAAACTTGGAGCACTAGAAAGAAGTAAAGTGTATCCTTAGGTATTTGAGAAGGACTAAGGATCTTTTACTAGTTTATGGAGAAAGTAGCCTTAGGATTGAGGGCTACACGGACTCGAGCTTCCAGTCCGATGTCAATGATAGCAAGTCTAATTTAGGGTATGTGTTCACCCTAAATGGAGGAGCAGTATACTGGAAGAGTTTCAAGTAAGATACTACTGCTAAATCGATTACAAAGGTAGAGTACATTGTTGTAGTAGAGGCAGTAAAGGAGGGAGTCTGGATGAAGCAGTTCATCACAGATTTGGGAGTCGTGCTGAGCAGCGAGGAGTTGATTCCCTTATATTGCGATAACTATGAGGTGATTACTCAAATAAGGAAACTCGGGTCTCATCAGAAGTGTTCTGAGGAGGTTCCAACTTATTAGAGAGATCATGGCCCGAAGAGATGTAGTAGTGGAAAGAGTTCCATCCGAAGATAACATTGTAGATCCACTAACAAAGTCATTAACTCAAATTATCTTTGAGTGTCATAGAGGTCTGATGGAGATCAGACACATAGGTGATTGGCATTAAGGCAAGTGAAAGATTGCTAGTTATAGGTGCCCTACAAGCCAATCACATGAGTGATAGTACTAGTAACACGCTGCGTCAATCTTTTTACTTATGATTACTGATATTTTCTCATATTATCTGGATGTATATTGTGATGTCCTTAGATCTGTGCAATGGAAATCAGATCATGATGAGATCATGATAATGAGACCGATTCACCTTTAAACATAGACCTTAAATAATCCCGGTCATAGGTTACTTGAGAGGGACATCGAGATAATCAGACAGACTAGTGTGTTGTATACTTGTCCATATGATGGAGGTGACTGGTCTCATAGTTACTTATGTGGGGACACTAAGGATATAATACAGGTGCTCATTGGAGAATGAGTTTATTGATTAAGCTTACGGAATACTGGATAGTTATTGATACCTTACGTCATATAGTGATTTCGTAGTCCCAATAGTGTATCTGGTCCTCAGACTTGAGGCACCAAGGTTGTCCTGTATGAGTACTCCACTCTTTGATACCGGACTTATAGGTTTAGAAGTTCTAGATATAGTTTAGCTAGTTATTGGGAGTGGCAGCCAACCTTATGAGGGCTATTGAGTGTCAATAGAGGATCATTCACTCTCGGTATCATGAGAGAAATATCCCATGTGTTCTTGCTCAAGCAAATCCTTGGCCAGGGTCATTCGGATTGAGAGAGAAAGAGTTCTCCGAGAGAATCCGATTAGAGTGAGACTCGATTGGAAACCATATGGGCCTGATAGCACCATGCTCGATATACGATCTCTGGGATATTAGATGGATGAGGGACTATAGGTACATGGTAACTGAGGGCATATAGGTCCAAAGGATTGGATTCCCTTGTATCATCTGGGACTACGGTGTAGTGGCCTAATACGTCTGTAGTCGATAAGTCAAGTGAATTATTATGGAGATAATAATTCACTGAGTTAGAAGGAGTTCTGATAGGTATGACTCACGGCTAGCTTGATATTCAGCCTAGAGGGTCACACACATATGGTAGGTGTTGCAATGAGTAGAGATTCGAAAATGAGATATCCGCTGGAGCCCTATCTTATTGGATATCCAATAAGCCGCTGTATTATTGGATCCCATGGATGAGATACAATAAGAGCTAGATTAGAGGCTTGGGTAATTGGATGGAGATTCAGCAAGCCCCTATCTTATAGGGTAGAGATCCATTAATCTAATAGGCTTGGGTAATTGGATGGAGATTCAATACCCAATAGGGTAGGATCCATTAGGGTTTACATGGGGCCTCTATAAATAAGAGAGAACCAAAGGTCCAGAGGCTGGGGTTTTTTGGTAGCCACCTCCTATTCTCCTCTCCCCAAGAGAGGAGCATTATTGCAGTCCCTACTATGTGGATCACTGCTAGAGAGGAGGACGCTTGGCCTCCTTCATCCACCATATGGATCTACAGGAATTCAAGGATATACGTGTTGAATCTCAGATTTTGATGATCAAACTAATTGATTGTGGTTTATTGTTTAACTACATTTTGAGTTACGCAGGTCTACTATCGATCAGGATTAGAGTGTTGACGGTGAAGGAATTGATGTTACGCCGGAGGTGATCACGTTAGGATATTGGATCTCGAGCTGGAGGTTTGATCGATAATCGGTAGAAGGCTTTGTACGTCGAGCATCGGGCCTAGTAGAGCGTGTTGTGCCAAGGATATCGGGGTTAACCGTCGATTGGGCAACGGATCGTAAGAGAGGATGATATGCCAAAGAATTGAACAAAGCACCGACCAATGATGTGCTGGGCAACTGAATGTCAATTCACGTTGTAATAACTGTCTAGATCGAAGTAGGGTTTTTGTTTGTATGTGTGCAGGATTAACTACGATGATGATGAAGATGTAAAGTAAAATAAAGTGCCGGAATACAAGCGAGATGGATCGTTGGGAGTTTGAGAGTTTGACGGAAGTCCGAAGATTCGTTGGGAGTGTTGCCGGAACCAAACAAGAATGAGTAGGGAGCTTACCGAAGGGTTTTCGGAAGTTCGCCAGAAGGTTCGTCGGAAGTTCGCTAGAAGGTTCGTCGGAAGTTTGCGGAGCTTGCCAATGAAGCTTGTTGGAACTCGCCAAGATCATCATGAAGTCCGAGAGCTTGCTGGGAGTCCGTTGAATGGTTTCCGAGGGTTTGTCGAGAGACCGTCGGAAGTTCACCGGAACCACGCCAAAAGAAGTCTTGACTTGTTGGACTTTGTAATAGCTTAGGAAATGTCTTTAATTTCATTATTAGCATATTAATTTAAGTTAGGATTAGGTATTAATCCTATAACCCAAGTAGGGGCCCATCGGGCCTTGTTTGGGACCGGTTTGGGCCGAGTTTTTGGCCCAAACTCAAAAGTTGAATTGTGTTGGGCGGTGGCACCACCTAATAGCCAACTGGTGGGTGGTGGAACCACCCACCAGCCGAGCGTCAGGCGATGGTACCGCCCAGCCTAGGGTGATGGCACCACCCAATGCCAGAAGGCAGCGGCGGTAGCACCATTGCCTTGGGCGGTGGAACCACTTCACTGTCTGATTATCGGTTTGACAGCGGTGTCACCGAAGCTTCAAAAATTCAAATTTGGAGCCTAAATTTGAATCCTCTTGGGGTCTATAAATACCCTAAGTGTTCCTGCAAAAAACACAACAAGCACAACACTTTGAAAGCAAGAAAACTTTGCTCAAATCTCTCTAGAAAATCCTCCTTAGTTTTTCACTTGTATTCCATCGAAAGAAAGGAGAGGGTGCTTGTAAGGGTTTCCTCCTAAGCCTGTCAAAAGGAGAGGAGTTGTAAGGGAGTTCATCCTCGCCCGTTGGAAGGAGGATAGCTAGTGGAAAGCCAATGGCCTCAAACAAGAGGAATCGAGAGTTGATATAGGTCGAATGACCGAACCACTATAAAAATCTGGTTTGCAAACCCTTTCCATTACTGCAAACCCTTTCCACTTAATTTGATGCTCTACTTCTCATCTCTGCAAACATCTTTAAGTTAGAGCTTTTCTTATATGATTCCATCGATATGGCTTTCATAATACGAAACAAAGTTTTCACCGTACGAAGTGTCTAAAGTTGGTTTAAATCACTGAAAATTTATCATTCTTTATCCGCTGCACTAATTCACCCCCTCCCCCTCTTAGTGCCACTCGATCCCTAACAATTAGTATTAGAGCCACGTTATTTCTCATTTAGATTTAGACCCATAAGAAATGACTCTTCATTGCTTTCAAGAGGGCTTTTCAGTTTTTCGTCCACCGTTCTTTAACGGATCGAACTACACATAATGGAAAACTTGAATGAGAGTTTTCTTGCTTTCTATAGATTTAGATTTATGGAACGTCATTGAAAATGGATTTCAACTTTCCTCTAAACCGATGAACGAATGGTCAGATTTGGAGAAAAGGTCTTTTTCTTTGAATGCAAAGGCTATGAATGCCTTATTTTGCGCTTTAGACAAAAATGAGTTTAATTGGATTTCTACGTATGAAACAACTTTTGATATTTGGCGGACACTTGAAATCACGCACGAGGAAACTAGTAGAGTCAAGGACTCGAAAGTGAACCTCTTATTGCATGATTTTGAGCTCTTTCGAATGACACCAAGTGAAACTATCAACGATATATACACCTATTTCATGGATATTATCAATAACTTGAAAAGTCTTAGTAAATATTTTTCGAACTTTGAACTCACTAACAAGATTTTAAGATCCCTCCCAAAGATTTGGGATCCAAAAATAATGGCTATTCAAGAGTCTAAAGACTTAAATGTTTATTCACTTGAAGAACTAATCGGGTCTTTATTGACCTATGAAATGACTCTTGAACATGATGAAAACATAAACCACCTTCTAAAGAATAAGAAAGTTTTGGAACTCCGAACTTTGAAATGCCACTTGAGTGATGACTTAAGTGATAAGGACAATGCGGACATTGAACTTTTAATGAATCTTAATAAGTTCATTAAACAAAAATCTAAAATAGACAATGAACTTGAATGGAGGAAGAGGCTAAAGAAGAAGAAGAAGGCTTGCAAAGAAGAATCAAGTAAAGAAGATGTGAAATGGGCTTTGATGGTTTTCGACAATGAGGTAAGAAACTCACCCAAGCTGCTTTTACCTTATTTTGAAATTACATGATGCTTTTCATGAATGCTTAACTTAGTTAGTAGGATTTTTTCTTATGTTTTTGGAAATTAAAACAAATTGTTTTAAAAAATTATGCTATGTTTTTCTTTTAGCATTTTTTGAAAAATTATAAAAATGATCATGAAAAACTATGTTTCATGGATGTTATGATTCAAAACTTTGAATGATTATGAATGATGATTGCTTAGTTTATGATTTTCATACCGTATTTTGATGCATGGTTTAATACAAAAGTTAATTAGCATGATTATGTTTAATAGGGTTAATCCATGATCGTGTACTTGGTTTTCATGTAATGAGGATTTGAAGTAATGTTGATTTAAAAACATCTATCTTGGATTAATGTGTCTTAGTCCTTTTTATGATGAAGTTTTTATATGATGCATGTCTTCATGAAATCTATTGCAAAACTAAAAGACCTAACCCACAAATTTTCAAAATGAAAGAAATGTGGTTTTGATGTTGCCTTGTGTTATATTTTGACTTAATGGTTTTCATGATGAAAATTATTTTTCAGATTTTTAAGATGATGTATACCCATATGAAACAAATGAAACACATAAAAAGGAAAGTATATGATCATGATGAATTCATGATATTGCTTTTAGTTTTAAACAAGATGCATGTTTTTGATATAAAAATTATTTGTCATGATAAACTGAATGTATGTTTATGATTTCCGTATCGATTTTTGATTTTAATCTTGATGTATGTTTTTGACATAAAAACAAATATCATGATAATTGCATCTCATGTTTGTACACCTAACAAGATTAAATCCAATGAATATTTATCTTGATGAATTCCGTATTGCTTTTCATAATAACATAATGAAAATATGAAATCATGTGTATCTTATTGATTTATGTTACGAAATCTATTTTTCAGTTTTAAACTTGATACATATCATTTATACAAAAGAATTGGGCATGCTTACATCTAATCAATGTACTTTACTCCTAACAAATTTTTGGAATGAAAGATTTTGATGATAATTTCAAATTTATATGATGCTTGGCTTTTGTGTGAAAATATGAACATGCTTATATGAGATCAACCACATAAAATAAAACACATAAAAATTGAAATGTGTTATCATGATGTTTTATTTTTGATGTGTTTGGTCTTGATGAGTTTATGACTAAACTTATATCTTGTTGATACATGTTTTCATAAAAAGATTTGAATATGCTCACATGAAAACAATTGCATGAAATGGAGATACATTTTCTATCCTATTGAGATTAATGAATTCATTTTACCAATCTTGTGAATCTCATGAAAATAAACATGATGAATATTCTAAAAAATGTGAGTGTATCATGCGTTTGGTCTTAATGATTTCTCTTGAAACTTACTTTTCAGATCTATACCATGATACATGAATCTAATAGAAAAAGACAAGAGTATGTTTACATGTGAATCATCTCCGTAGCTCTTATTAAAATTTTCGAATGAAAGATTTTGATGCATTTAATCTTGATGGGTTTAATGACAAACTTGTATTTTGAATTTATACAATGATGGCTTCCGTATAAATATTTGAACATACCTTATGAAATCATCATTGATAATGATGAAATAAAAATATTAAAAGTTTATTATCATACTTAATGATTTTATGATATCATGAGATTTTAAAGTTATTATATCTTGATGACAAACTCATGTTTGGATTTAAATTTTGATACTCATCTTTTGAAACATGAGCACACTTGTTTGAAACAAAATGAAACATATTATCATGATAAATTGAATCTCAATAATGTGTTATATTTTTGTCTTGATGGTTTTTATAATGAAACCTGCATTTCGATTTTAAATACTTACTTTGATTTAACATAATAAGACAAATGATGAATCCATGTATACTATGTTCACATATAAGTCTCTTGAATCTCGTGAATGATTTTGATAATTTGATTGTGAGTTTCGAGTTGACAAAATAAGTTTGAATGATTTTATGACTCCTCTCTTGATCTCTTGAAATCATGACTTTAAATTTTTGACTTGAGATATCTATGCGAATCAAAATATTTTTTTCTATGATTGCTTCCTTTTACCATTAACTAAAGAGGAATACAATCCAAGTCTTGATATCTCGATAATTGATACTTGAATGAATTCGTGTACTTGATATTTGATACTTGAAATTTCTCGTGAAATGTAATCTTGATGAGAATTCCTATGCATGAATCAAGTTACTCTTTATGCTATATCTTTTCAAATGAATCATGAGCCTTGACATCATATCTTTCATGATATTAAAATGACAAGAATTCTTTGGCTTGTAGGCCTTATGTGGCAATTGAAAAATTGATATAAAAGAAATTTGCCTTATGATGAATCAATGAATCATGATTTGATCCTTAATATTAATGTGCTTTTATATATCATGATTCTTGGTTGTATGACATTTGCCTTGAATTGAAAATGGATAAATATGAATCTTGATCTTGTTAAAAAGGAAAGTTATGAATCATGAATGATATATTTTGGTTTTAATCCTTGTTGAATTTACATACTGATATCCTTCATAACATGATTTCTTTGCATTGTTGTCTTGTATGCATCATGTGATGATTGACATATTGATTGATGCAAATTTATAATTGATATGAAAAATGGCTTGTATAATGATTGAAATTTTTAGCCATTTAGTCCTCCCTTCTTTTTGACAAAGACAAAGGGGGAGAAAAATTGCTACCTTGCAAATTTCACAAGAAGTTAAGGATTGTTATCTCAAAGGATGCAAATATTACTGTCTTGACTATCTCAAAAGAAGCAAAATGTAAAACTTCGAAAATTTGGAATGTTACACTTGCCATGCCTTTATGTTTATATGTTTGAATGAAAAGTGAGCAAAAGTGATTAAATATAATTGCTAGCTCATTGCAAACAAAAAGTTGATAGCTTGTAAAAGTGAAACTTAGTTACAAAAGAGAAGAATTATAAGGAAGCTAGCTTACGTATGCAAAATATGTTAGCTTGCTTATCATTATTGATTGCTTGCTTATAATCTTTTTCCCTCATTTCATGATTTTTGACTCCCTTGAATTTATGACTTAATATGTTGAAAATTCATGTTGTAAATTTGTTATTTTGTCATGATTAAAGTATTGATGTAAGAGACTATTTGTACTCTACTTCTTTTTGACAAAAACAAAGGAGGAGAAGATTTATTGCTAGCTTGCGACTTCAACGAAAAATTTGCTAGCTTTAATGAAAAACTTCAAGGAACATCCTATCTTGAACATTTCAAAAGTTGCTAGCATACTACAAAAGCAAAGTGCAAACTTGCACAAGAAGCAAGTGATAAAAAAAATTGCTATCTTGATTATCTTTAGAAAGAATTTAAAAACTTGCTATGATTGAATGTTTTAAAGTGATGTATGTTGAATATCTTGATTAATAGCTAGTATGATTATAAAATTTGCATATCTTTTAAACTATCTATGATGATTACTTCTCCTTTTTGTTGATGATAGAGGGGGAGAAGTAGATTGATGACTTCATGCATTGAATTGAATATTTTATATATTTGCATGATGGTTTGATGTATTCTCTTAATTGTGATGAATGTTGGTTGGATTTGGGATAATCTAAGTGTTCTATCAATAGCATATTGATAGGGGGAGTTTGGTTAAACTCCAGGGAGTTAAGGTTAACTCCGTTAGTCATCAATTAGTTATCATCATCAAAAAGGGGGAGATTGTTGAATCTCGGATTTTGATGATGAAACTAATTGATTATGGTTTATTGTTTAACTGCATTTTGAGTTACAGGTCTACTATCGATCAGGATTAGATAGTTGATACTGGAGGAATTAACGTTACGTCGGAGGTGAATACGTTAGGATATTGGATGTCGAGCTGGAGGTTCGGTCAACAATGTGTAGAAGGCTTCGTATGTCGGGCATCGAGCCTAGAAGAGCATGTTGTGTCAAGGATATCAAGGTTAACCATCGATTGTGCAACGGATCGCAAGAGAGGATGATATACCGAAGAATCAGACGAAGCGCCGACCAATGACATGCCGGGCAACTAAATATCAATTCGCGTTGTAATAACTGTCTAGATCGAAGTAGAGTTTTTGTTTGTATATGTGCAGGATTAACTACGATAACGATGAAGACGTAAAGTAAAATAAAGTACCGAAAGACAAGCGGGATGGATCGTTGGGAGTTCGAGAGTTTGACGGAAGTCCAAAGATTCGTTAGGAGTGTTGTCGGAACCGGTCGAGAACGAGTAGGGAGCTTGTCGAAGGGTTTTCGGAAGTTTGCCAGAAGGTTCGTCGGAAGTTCGCGGAGCTTGCCAAGAAAGATCAGAGCTTACCAATGAAGCTCGTTGGAACTCGCCAAGATCATCGTGAAGTTTGGGAGCTTGCCGGGAGTCCGCTGAATGGTTTCTGAGGGTTCGTCGGGAGACCGTCGGAAGTTCGTCGGAAGCACGTCGGAAGAAGTCTTGACTTGTTGGAATTTGTAATAACTTAGGAAATATCTTTAATTTTATAGTTAGCATATTAATTTGGGTTAGGATTAGGTGTTAATCCTATAACCCAAGTAGGTGCCCATCGGGCCTTGTTTGGAACCAGTTTGGGCCAAGTTTTCGGCCCAAACTCAAAAGCTGAATTGTGCTGGGTAGTGGCACCGCCACTGGGCCGAGCACCAGCGATGGTGTGGCGGTGGCACCGCCAGCGCCGAAGGCAACGATAGCACCGCTGCCTTAGGTGGTGTAACCGCCATGCACTATCAATCTAATAAGCGCGAGCGATGTGGCACGCCCTGGCAATGCCGATTATTTGGAGCCCAAATTTGAATTCTCTTAAGTCAATAAATACCCCAGGTTGTTCTTACAAAAAATATAACAAGCACAACACTTTGAAAGCAAGAAAACTTTGCTCAAATCTCTCTAGAAAATCCTGCTTAATTTTTCACTTGTATTCCATCGAAAGAAATGAGAGGGTGCTTGTAAGGGTTTCCTCCTAAGCCCGTCAAAAGAAGAGGAGTTGTAAGGAAGTTCATCCTCGCCCGTTGGAAGGAGGATAGCTAGTGGAAAGCCGATGGCCTTAAGTAAGAGGAATCGAGAGTGGACGTAGGTCGGATGACCGAACCACTATAAAAATGTAGTTTGCATTTACGTTCTTGCTATTTACTTTACTACAAACTCTTTCCACTTAATTTGATGCTCTACTTCTCATCTCTGCAAACATCTTTAAGTTAGAGCTTTTCTTATATGATTCCACCGATATGGCTTTCATAATACAAAACAAAGTTTTCACCGTACGAAGTTTCCGAAGTTGGTTTAAATCACCAAAAATTTATCATTCTTTATCCGCTGCACTAATTCACACCGCCCCTCTTAGTGCCACTCGATCTCTAACAATATGATCTCCCTAGGCACTTTCTTTTTGCACACGTAGTTTTTAGATTCGTGGATTTATTTTTCATGCATCGATCTTCGCATGATGAAAGAATCATTCATGGAAATCCAAGATTTTTTATTTTCTATTCTTTCACTACGCATGAGATGTCACCCCCTCGGGGTCAAACTGGTAGTGGTACCACTAGTGATAGGCGGTGGTACCACCAGTACCCGATAAAATCGAGATTAGAAGATTTTTGGCTCCAAGTTTGATTCAGATTGGAGCCTATAAATGCCTCTCCCATCCCTGGGTTTAACACACAAGTATATAAACCTTGAAAGCAGGAAAACATTATAGAATTCTCTTTAGAAATACGTCCTCTAGCTCTCATTCGTTTTTAGCAAAAAGAGAAGAGTGTGTGAGTGCTAGTAAGGGTTATCTCCTGAGCCCATCAAAAGGAGAGGTGCTATAAGGGAGTTCTTCTTCACCCATTGGAAGGAAGACTGATAGAACCCTAGAGGAATTCTATGGAGATTGATCTTTAAGGGGGATCAACCCTTGGAACGCTATAGGGGTTCCACCCTCCAAGTAGCCTAGTGGTTGCAATTCTAGATTGATCTTTCTTATTCCAAAGAGGTGGAGGCTACAAACTTATATAGAGCTCCAAACCCTAGCCCTAGAGGCTGCTTCCTAAGTGAACTACCCAATTTGCCCTCAACCTTAGTGGGCCGGCCTAGTAACAAGGGGGGCGGTGGCTAAGAAGCCCAAAGACCCAAATATAAACCCTAGCCTCTCTTCTTTATAGGATAGAGGCGGCTAGGTGGGGTTTATTACACTCTCATAAGGTTTTTATTAGATGCTACATGGTTGAGTAGGACCCAACCCTGCTAGGGTCCTATCAAGCCCGCCCTCTTCGAATCAGCTTTGTCCTCAAGGCTGGGGTTCTATGAACTCAGGGAACCAGGTCTTCAACTCCTCATATGATTCCCATGTGCAATCTTTAAGTGGTAAATTAGTCCAATGTAGTAGTACTTCAGTAGAGGGACATCAACGACGCATCACGACTCTACGGTCGAGGATGGCTTATGGTTGGGCTTGAATATTTCCATCATCGGTGGTGTTAGGTAGTTGGATGCAGGGTGTCTCGTGTTCTCCCAACTTGAGCTTCAAGCATGACACGTGGAAGACAAGGTGAATTTTGGCATCTTCAAGTAATTTAGGTCTGTACGCCATAGCTCCAATACACTCTATGATCTGATAGGGCCCATAAAAACGTAGAGATAGCTTTATGGAGGCTCGTGTGCTGATGGATAGTTGTTTGTATGGCTGTAGGCGAAGATAAACCCAAACTCCTATAAAAAATTCTCTTTCGCTTCTTCGTGTGTCAGCTTGTTACTTCATTCTAGCTTGAGCGATAGAGAGATTATCCTTTAGCAGCTGTAGGAGTTTTTCCCAGTCAATTAAATCTTGGTCAACCTGATCTACCTTAGCCGAGCCAATTACATACTTTGGAATCATAGGAGCCGGTCGACCATATAGTGCTTCATATGGGGTACATTTTATAGATGAATGATATGTAGTATTGTACCACCATTCGGCCCAGGGGAGCCATTTCGTCCACTCCTTTGGCCTATCACTAGCAAAACACTGAAGGTATGTCTCTAAACACCTGTTCACCACTTCTGTTTGGCCATCAATTTGTGGATGATATGCAGTGCTCATCTTAAGTTTGGTGCCCTACAACTGAAATAACTAAATCCAAAATTTACTAGTGAAGACCCTGTCACTATCACTTACAATGGACCTTAGCATCCCATGCAGTTTAACAATATTTTCTATGAAAATCTGAGTAATACTAACAGTATAGGGATTTATACGGACAAAAATGAGCATATTTCGTAAGTGGATCAACCACCACAAGGATTGTACTTTTACCTTTGGAAGGTGGTAGCCCTTCGATGAAGTCCATGGAGATGTCAGTCCACACCGAGTCAGGTATGGGTAGTGGTTGTAGTTTCCCTAGACTTGCCATTGTTTCACCTTTTTGCTGTTGACATACATCATATTGTGCTACATATTCAAAAATAATTTTTTTCATCCCTTTCCAATAAAAGTTTTGCTTCACTCTTTTGTAAGTTCTTAGAAACCCAGAGTGCCCTGCTGAAGGTGTGGAGTGCATTTCATGCAGAATGACTTTGATGCAAGGAGAGTTTGGTATAAGCACAATATGACTTTTATAGCGTAGATCCCTCGAATCCCAAGTATAGTGAGCTATTGTGCTTGGATCCTCCTCTAATTTTTTTATGATGTTGCTGGTTTCTAGATCCTTCTTCCATTCCTCCCTAATGCCCTCGAGGAAGCTGGTGGTAGGAAGAGAGATGGCCGAAAATTCAGCTTGTTGAGGGAGCCGTGAGAGTGCATCTACAACAATGTTTTCTTTCCCTTTTTGTAAATAATTTCATAATCAAATCCGAGAAGTTTGGTTACCCATTTTTGCTACTCCAGGGATGATATCTTCTGCTCCAAAAAGTACTTAAGGCTTCTATGGTCGATTTTAATCTGAAATCGTCGACCAATCAGGTAGGGTCTCCACTTTGTTACTGCGTGCACAATGGCGAGCATCTCCTTATCATAGATAAACATTTTTTGATGGGAGGGAGACAACGCCTTGCTAGTGTATACGAGTGGTCGACCATCTTGCATGAGAATGGCTTCAATTCCAACTCCTGATGCATCGGCCTCAATGATGAAGGGTCGGCTGAAATCTGATAGCGTTAGCACCGGTGTCATCATCATGGTTGCCTTAAGTCTGTCAAAGGCAGCGAAGTTTTTGTTCAACCATAGGAATGCATCTTTTTTTAGTAGAGAAGTGAGGGGGTACTAATCTTCCCATAGTCCTTCACGAATTTTCAGTAGTAGCCCATTAGTCCAAGGAACCTATGCAGCAATTTCACATTTGTAGGTTTCGGCTAGCCTTGCATTGTTTCAATTTTTGTTGGGTCTACGGCCACTCCTTCTTCTAATATTATATGCCTAAGATACTCTACTTTTTGCTGGAGAAGGCTGCACTTTGATAGCTTAACAAAAAGAGTATTCTCCTGAAGGATCGTCAAAATAATTCGCAAGTGCTGAAAGTGAGTCTCAAGAGAAGGCTGTAAATGAGAATATCATCAAAAAATACCAGCATAAATTTATGAAGAAAGCTCCAAAAAATATTGTTCCTAAGACTTTGGAAGGTTGAAGAAGTATTAGTGAGTCTAAAGGGAATTACCAAGAATTCATAATAGCCATTATGAGTGCGGAAAGCAGTTTTGGGATGTCGCCTTCACATACCGAATTTGGTGGTAACCGGATCGAAGGTCCAACTTCGTGAAGACTCGAGCTCCTTTTAATTCATCAAGAAGTTCATCCACCACTGGTATTGGGTACTTATCCTTGATGGTGATGTCATTTAGAGCTCGGTAGTCGATGCACATCCGCCAAGTTCCGTCTTTCTTGCGCACAAGTAGCACTGGTGAGGAGTAGGGGCTGCAGCTTGGCCGAATCACCCCTGTTTCGAGCATTTCCTTCACGAACTTCTCAATTTCATCTTTCTGGAGGTGAGGATAGTGGTAAGGCTGAGTGTTTGCTGGTGGTTTGCCCGGAAGGATTGGAATTCGGTGGTCATGTTGCCGAGTAGGAGGAAGACCACGTGGTTCAGCAAAAACATCGTCAAATTCAATAAGCAGTTGGGTGATATTTTGATCTTTAATTTCTGTTTTCTCCCCCTCTGGTTACTACTGGAGATGCATAAGAAAGCCACCATTTATCTTGTGTAAAACTTTCTCCCTTCATTGGGTTGAAACGGTAGTTACGTTGCTTCCGCGCTTCCCGCGTAGGGTGACCTGTTTGCCTTTGCAATAGAATTTCATAATCAGTTTGGAAAAGTTCCAAGAGACAGCACCTAGTGTCATCAGCCATTCTATGCCCAGCACAGCATCATAATCATCAATTGGTAGGAGGAAGAAGTCAGCAACAATTTCTTGGTCCTGTAGTAATAGTTTCACCTGCGGGCATCTTTGGTCACATTTTAGGATTCGGTCGTCGGTGACCTTTATGTCAAACTTGCTACAACCTTCGATGTGAAGTGCCATCCGAGCAGCAACCTTACTATTTAGAAAGTTATTAGTGCTACCTGTATCGATGAGAACGGTGATCGGTTGTTGTTTGAGCAGGCCTCCAACTTTCATCGTTTGCGGATTTGAGTAGCCGGCTAGAGCATGTACCATAAAGTCAGTCGATTGTGGCTCTTCTTCCACATCTTCATCCTCATGTTCAAGACTCTCTTCTGGATGTTCACTGATCTCTTCTTCCACTAGTTCAATCACATGAAGTCTCCCCTTTTTGCAGCGATGCTCGCGGCTCCATGGCTCGTCACAATGCCAACATAACCACTTGGCAGATCGGTCTCGAAGCTCTTCTCTTGTCAACCTTTTTGGTGCAGGAGCTTGACTGATAGTAGGGGGGGCTGAGGGCTTCAATATTTCTAGTTGAGGAGCGACCCTAGTCCTCCGGGCGTGGTTCAATCGCTCCTCCTGAAGTCGTGCGAAAGAGATGGCTGCCATAAGCGTGTACGGTTGTCGTGCTTTAACTTCTCCTCGGATCTCTGGCTTCAAGCCCTCAATAAATGTCCCCAATAACTATTTTTCAGACCAATCATGAGTTTGATTAGATAACCTTTCAAACCTGGTTTGATACTCCTAGATGGTGGAGGTTTGTCGGATCTTTGCTAGTTGTCCATCGATGTTCTCGTCGGTTGGTCCAAAATAGATCAGCAATCCTTCTTTGAATTGTCGCCATGAGAGGACTCCATGAGTGTGTTCAAACCAATCAAACCATTGTATGGCATCCCCTTCAAGATGTATAGCTGTAATTTCTACCATAGATCCATCTGCGGTTTTGTGGTACCAAAAATATCGCTCCGTGTGAGATCCAACCAATCGGGTCTCCTTCTTCCCATCTAGGGAAGTCCACCCTCATGCATGGATAGTGGGGATCGGTCATAGAGCCTCCCCTCTCCTGGAGGTCATCTCTTCGATTAGAGCTCTCTCCTTGATGTGATTTCTTTGGGCTCAGTGGTCGACCCAAACTAAGTTCGGCAAAGAGAGTCCGAATCTTCTCCTCCATTCATGTCTCGAAGGTTTCGAATTTATCATCAATTGCCTCCTCGGATGCCATAGCATATGTCTCCAAATCTATAATATTAAGATCTCCTTTTTGCTATCGGGTTAAAGCCATGTATTGGTTGAGAGAAGTGGTGGTTGAAAGGGTTGGTGTGATGGTAGTGGATGAAGGTTAGGAAAGAGAGTTTTAGATCTGTGGTAGATTATATAGCAAATATTTGACAAAAATCAGTGGCAATTGCTACCTATATGCGCTGTATCGTAAGAGCAGAATTGTCGTCGAAGAAATAGTGGTTTCTCGATGAAATTTCCAACAAAAACTCAGGGGTTTGAGGAGGGGTTTGATGGTAGAATCTTAGTTTAGATAGAAACAAGGATAACAAATTGGATCAAGAAATTTTGGCAGCAAAGCAGTAAAGAAATCGGTGCAAATTGCGATAGCAGAATTCTCGTCGAAAAATTTCAGCAGTTTGCGACGAGAGATTGCAGCAACACACGAATTTTTTTTGAATTCCATAATAGATCAATCATGGATGGGAGCTAAGATGATCTATGAGGTGCACAAAATATTTCGTTCAAAAAGAATAACAATTAGAATGGTTAAAGGTAGCAACACGCGGTTGAAATTTTCTACAGTGATCCTTCGTTCGCAAAGATGGTAACTTTTACGACGCAAGGAATTCACAGGCAAGGGATCGATAGAAAACTTTTTTTTGATATTTTAGATGAAAAATTACAGCAGCAAAAGATATTGGTGGTAGAAAAATACCAGATCTCTGATGCAATTGGAGGTGGCGATTGTAAATTGAATTGATCTATGTCAAGAGATGACGGTGGAGATGACGATGTCAAGAGCAATTGTGGGAATTGCTTAGCTGATGGTGGGCAGCAGGGATGGCAGCAAAAGCAGTAAGATTGCTGCTCTGATACTAGATGATAGAACCCCAGAGGAATTCTATGGAGATTGATCTTTGAGGGGGATCAACCCTTGGAATGCTATAGGGGTTCCACCCTCCAAGTAGCCTAGTGGCTGCAATTCTAGATTGATCTTTCTTATTCCAAAGAGGTGGAGGCTACAAACTTATATAGAGCTCCAAACCCTAGCCCTAGGGGCTGCTTCCTAAGTGAACTACCCAATTTGCCCTCAACCTTAGCGGGCCGGCCTATTAACAAGGGGGGTGGTGGATAAGAAGCCCAAAAACCCAAATATAAACCCTAGCCTCTCTTCTTTATAGGATAGAGGTGGCTAGGTGAGGTTTATTACACTCTCACAGGGTTTTTATTAGATGCTACATGGTTGAGTAGGACCCAACCCTGCTAGGGTCCTATCAAAGACAACTAGTGGAAAGCCGATGGCCTCAAGAGAAGTGGAATCGGGAGTGGACGTAGGTCGTATGATCGAACCATTATAAAATCAGGTTTGCATTTACTTATTGTCATTTACATTGCTGTAAGCCTTTATTTTACTTACTCCACTTCCTCTTCATCTTCTTACATACGTCTTCAAGTTAAATGGAATCGAAATGCTTTTAATCAAAATATTACCTGTTAATCATATAAAGTTTCAAAAGTGTTTTAAATTGTTAAAATTTATCGCTCTTAACCACTACACTAATTTACCCCCATCCTCTCTTAGTGCCACTCTAGATCCTAACAATTGGTATCAGAGCCTCGTTATTTTTCTTTTGGATTCACACCCATGAGAAATGGCTCTTCACGGCTTTCAAGAGAGTTTTTCGATTGTTCGTCCTCCGTTGTTTAATGGATTGGACTACACTTATTAAAAAAATCGAATAACAGTTTTTTTGATTTCTTTGGATTTAAACTTATGAAATATCATTGAAAATAGCTTTCAACTTTCCTCTAAACCGATGAACGAATGGTCAGATTTAGAGAGAAAATCTTTTTCATTAAATGCAAAGGCTATGAATATCTTATTTTGCGCTCTAGATAAAACTGAGTTCAATCAGATTTCTTCTTACGAAACGGCTTTTGATATTTGGCGTATACTTGAAATCACGCACGAGAGAACCAGTAGAGTCAAAGACTCAAAAGTAAACCTCCGATTGCATGATTTTGAGCTTTTTTGAATGGCACCCAGTGAGACTATCGGTGACATGTTTTCCCATTTCTCGGATATCATCAATAGTCTAAGAGCTCTTGGTAAATCTTTTTTGGATTTTGATCTCATAAATAAGATTCTAAAATTCCTTCCAAAAAAGTGGGATCCTAAAATAACCGCAATATAAGAAGCTAAAAATCTAAATGACCTTCTGATAGAAGAACTCATTAGCTCATTGATAACGTATGAAATGAGCTTTTTGGAACTTGATGAACACATGAACCACCTTCCAAAGAATATGAAGGATTTGAAACTTTGGATAAATGAATGCCACTTGAGTAATGATTCAAGTGATGAGAACAATGATGAACTTGAACTTCGAATACTAAAATTTAAAAGATTCATAAAACAAGAATCTAAAATAAAAAATGAACTTGAATGGAGGAAGAGGCCAAAGAAGAGGAAGGCACCCAAGGATGAATCAAGTGCATCCGAAGGCAAAATGGCAAATTGGGCTTTGACGACCTTCGTCAACGAAGCAAGTAACTCAACTAAAGCTCCTTTGATTTATTTTGAAATTATATGATGTTTTTCATGAGTGCTTAATTTAGATAGTAGGAAATAAAGAAATTATTTTCAAAAATTATCATGCCTCTCTTTTTAGCATTTTTGAAAAATTAAAAAATTGATCATGAAAATTATATTGTTTCATGCATATTATAAAATTTTGAATGACATATGCAATATTATGAATGATGATTGAATGATTTATAGTAATAATTGTATATCAAATACATATCTATGTATGTTATTCTTGAAAGTGTTTTAATGAAAATGTTTGTATCATACTTGACTTTACAATTTGAGATGCTATAATGTATTTTCAGCTTTGACATAATTTGTTTCAGATTTATACATGTCTTTATGAAATCAATTGTAAAACTAAAAGATCTAACCCACAAATTTTCCAAATAAAAGAAAACTGTCACATTTGGACTTAATGGTTTTCATGATAAAAATTATTTTTCAGATTTATAAAATGATGCATGGTTTTAGCAAAAAATTAATCTTGACTCTTGATTTCTCACACTAAGCTAGAATTACGTATGAGGAAAACATCTTGTTATAACTAACAACAATGAAAGAAAGAATATTAGAATTAAAATGATTTTATGTTGTCATGCATGTGGATTTGAATGTGTTATATATTGATGACAATACTCATGTTTTGGTTTTAAAAATTGATACTCATTTTTTAAAACATGAGCACACTTATATGAGATAAACAACTTAAAATAAAACACATTATGTATGATGAGTGACTTACGTTTTGAACTAATGTGTTTTTTGGTCTTAATCGTTTCTATGATGAATTTTTTTTAAATAATGTGTTACGTTTTGGCATTGATTATTATGACAAAACTTGTGAATCGGGTTTATACGATGATCTTTCGGTTCTAAATATAATACTTGCACATCAAATAGGATTAAAAGATAGAAGCAAACATATTGATGATTTCACCTTTAACATGATGCATGGCTTTTATATGAAATATTTGAACATACTAGTATGAGATCAATCACATGAAATAAAACATATAAAAATTGAAAATCTGTTATCATGATGTTTTATTTTTGATGTGTTTGGTCTTGACAGCTTTATGATGAAACTTATATCTAGGTCTTAAACATTACACTCATCTTTGCATGTTCTAAATCTCGAGTTAAATTTGTGTTGAAAGATGTTGCATGCTTAACGTGTTTCAACTTAATGATTTTTAAGACGAAATTTGCCTTTCCGTCTTGAATGTTGACACTTGTTTTATTAAAGGCAAAGGCATGCTTATAACAAGCAAATTACATGAATAGAAACTTATAAAAATGAAATGCAAATCCTCTATCGATTTTTCAATAAGAAATTCACGAATCTATGCTTGTCATGTATGAATTTATTGAATGTGATTATGAGGATGATTACGAATTTGACAAATGCTTAGTTCGTATTTACGATGTAAGATACATTTTAAATATGAATCATGCTTCAATCATGTTCAAATCTTCAATCATGTTCTTTCTCCCTTAATTCATTATTGTTCTCCTTTTTTTTCTCTAAAGAAAATAACCTTCCAAATGAATCATAAATTTGATGATTTGATTACAAGTTTCAAGTTGACGAATTGACTTGAATGAAATGATGTATTCAAATGAATCACTTATCGATATTTATGATTGCGATATATCTTTTTGAAATATCTTACTAATGTGATTTTGATAACCTATGATGTCTTTTGGAATTCTTGACATGATATGATTGAATCATTGATTTACTCATTTTTATCATGGCTTGAAAATGAATGTTAAGAATCATGCATTATGAGTTGTTTTATGAAAATTGCCTTTAGGTCTTGAACATTGATGCCCATTTGACATAAAAGGACAAAAGCATATTTATATGAAATCAATGCATGAATTAAAATCACAAAATGAGAAAAGCATATTTTAAAATTGCTTTATATCTATCTTTCGATTTTCTAACATATGATTTGTTTTGAGAATCTCATGAATTTCTTGAATGTGACTTTGTTGATGAGTTGATGAATTGAACTAGAATGAGTTTTCTCAAAATGATTCATGACTTCTATTTTTAAACTTTCGGAAACACAACCTTATTTTGTTGGAATCATGATTTGTTGAGTAATGACAACTTGAATGCATGAATCGATAATTCTTGATTCCTTACTCGAAATTTCTTTTTCATGATTTTGATTTCTCGGAACTATTTATTTGAAATTCTTTCTATGAAATCATGATCATGATGAAAATTCCTATGTATAAATCAAGATCTTGTGTTTGATCTCCTAAGACTTCCTCTTGTTATTTCCTAAAATGGGACTTGTCAAAATGATTCATGAACCTTTTGATTTATGACTTTTGGATTCATGACTTGATATCGATGATTGTAACATTATATGCTTAAATTGATTCTTTTATGTTTCAATACTTCCTTGAATGCATCATGCGATGAATGAAAAATTAATGTATATTTTTATTAATGTAAATTTATAATTGATATGAAAAATGGATGTAATTGAAATTTTTAGCCATTGAGTCCTCCACTTCATTTTGACAATAACTAAGGGGGAGCTAGCTTGTTGGCTTAAATGTTGAATTCATATTCATGACTTGAATTATTATGATAGAAACATTTATGTCAATATTTGTTTCTGATATCTCATTTGCCATTTTGATGAAAAAGGAAATCAATTATAACATTGCATCCTCCCTTCTTTTTTAGAATGATAAAGGGGGAGAAAAATTACTAGCTTGAAGCAAAATTGCTAGCTTGTAAAAAACTTACTAGCCTATGTATCACAAGAAAAAGTGGCAAAAGTAGCTAGCTAAAACTTGCAAAGAATTGCAATCTTACAATCTAAAGAGAAGCAAAGAAGTGCTATCTCAATATAAGCAAAAATGCAAACTTAGAAAATTTACAATCTTACACTTGCTATGCTTTTATTCTTATATGTTGTAATGAAAATATAACTTGCATTTTTATAGTGATTGCATATTTCTATGAAGAAGTAAAAGTGCTATATTGCCTATCGTGAGAAACAAAGTGCAAACTTGCACATCTCAAGGAGCAAGTAAAAATTGCCATGTTTGAACTTAAAAACTTGCTATGATTGAATGTTATATATCTTGATAGCTAGTATGATTGTAAAACTTGCATATCCTTAATGCTAGCTATAATGCAACTTCTCCTTTTTGTTGATGACAAAGGGAGAAGTAGATTGATGAACTCATGCAATGTAATTGAATATTTTATATATTTACATGATGTTTTTGTTGACAAGATTTTGATATATGTTGCTTGGATTTGGGATAATCCAAGTGTTCTATCAATGGCATATTGAAATGGGGAATTTGTGTAAATTCCGAGAGTTAAGGTTAACTCCATCATCAATTAGTTGTCATCATCAAAAAGGGAGAGACTGTAAGGTCTCAGATTTTGATGATGAAACTAATTGATTGTGTTTTGTTGTCTAACTATGTTTTGAGTGATGCAGGTCTACTATTGATCGGGTTAGATAATTGACATAGGATGAATCAGTGTTGTGCTAGAGGAAATCATGTCAGGAGATTGGATGTGGATTCGAAGGTCCAGTCACCAATTGATAGAAGGCTTCTGACATCGAGCATCAAGCCAAGAAGAGTGGTGTTGTGCCAAGAAGATCGGGGTTACGGAGGTCAACCACCGATTGGGCAACATGCTGCAAGAGATGATGGTACGTCGAAGAATTAGACAAAGCACCGACTAATGACATACCGAGCAATATAAGGTTGATTCATTTAATGACTATTTAGATCGAAGTAAGTTAAGGTTTACATAGTGTGCAAAATTAACTATGATAATAATGAAGACATAAAGTAAAATAAAGTGTCAGAGTCAAGTACGATCGAGTCGTTGGGAGTTCAAGAGTTGACAAAAGTTCGAAGATTCATCGGGAGTGCTATCGGAATTGGCCGAGAATGGGTAGGGAGCTTGCCGAAGGGTTTTCGGAAGTTCACCGGAAGATTCATCGAAAGTTCACGAAGCTCATCGAGAAAGATCGAAGCTTACTAAAGAAGCTCGTCGGAACTTGCCAAGATCATCGTGAAATCCAAGAGCTTGCCAGGATCCACAGAATGGTGTCTGATGGTTCATCGAAAGGCTGTCAAAAGTTTGCCGAAAGCTCGTCGGAAAAAATCTTGACTTGCTGGACATTGTTTAGCTTAGGAAATGTCTTTAATTTTATAGTTAGCATATAATTAGGGGTTAATTTGGGAGGTAATCCCTTTAACCCTGTTAGGGGCCAACTTGGCCTGATAATGGACTAGTTTGGGCTAGGTTTAAGGCCTAACCAGAAGTGTTTGATGTTAGGATCTGAGCAGCACTAAGAGAGGGGGATTAATTAGTATAGTGGATTAAAATTGATAAATTTAAAATCGATTTTGTAAATAGTTGGTTCAAATAGAAATGTTAATTTGACGAAAGAGATTTTAGCTAAACTGGTTCGAGTGAATGCAATTGAGAGTTGGCAGAAGAAGACCAAATGATTTGTAGCTAAGTAAAGGTAAGATGCAGGAATTTAAAAAAATCACACATCCAAAGTACGTAGCGATATATAGTAGTTTGGTCAAATGACCTATGTCCACTTCCGAAGCCTCCTCCGATGAGGCTTCCAACTTCTACTAGTAAATCTCTTTAAAAGGGAAGGATCAAAACCCTTCTTACAAACTTTTACAAGTCGTTCACACTCTTACATATTTTTGATAAGAAAAAGAGAGGGAGGTGAATACTTAAGCTATTCAAATAAGATTTTACTATAGCTTTGACTCAATTTTCAACTTCTCAGAAAGGTACTTTACCAACTAAGGAAAGAGGGGTATTTATAAACTCAATTAGCTTCAAAAATAGAGCCAAAAAGAGTCTCATCCCAGATTTTCAAGGGCTGGCGGTACCACCACCTGGCATTGGCGGTACCACCGCTTGTTAACCCTGTTATGTCAGTGTACTGGGTGATATTATCACCTGTCAGGAGGTACCACTGCTAATGTGTAATAATCGTGAGTACCACTCTTGACACAGGGACGGTACCACCACCCAGACCAACTGGGAAGTTATTCCCCAGGCGATGCCACCACCCCAGTCTGGCGGTGCCACCGCCAAACCTGGTTCAGCACTGTTGAACGGGCCCTGAATCTGGCCCAATTCAGTCCACATAAGACCCAATTGGCCCTTACTAGGGTTAATCAGGATTATCATCTAATCTTTACCCTAATTATGTGCTAACTATGAAATTGAAACATAATTCTAAGCAAATTAACAACCGACAATGTCGAGTCTTCTTCTGGTGAGCTTTCTAGTGATCTTTCGCCAGACTTCCGACACACCCTCGGATTTCTTCCAACGGACTCCCAATAGGCTCTCGGATTTTATGGCAAGTTTGACAAATCTTTGGTAAGCTTCCAAACCTTCTTGGTAAGCTCCGTGAACCTTCAACGATCTTTCCAATGAACTTCTGAAGCCTTCGGCAAGTCCCCGATTCTTTGTTGGTTGATTCTGGCAGCACTTCCGATGATCCTTCGGACTTCCGGCGAACTCTCAAACTTCCAATGTACTTGACTTCGGTAATTTTGCTTTATGTCTTCATGCTATCGTAATTACTTCTGCACACTTATCTTAATAATATGGATTAGATCAAATAACCTATCAATTGACTTCATCATCAAAATCCGAGATTCAACAATCTCCCCCTTTTTAATGATGACAATCAATTGATGATAGAGTTAATTTTAACTCCCCCTATCTATATGCCATATTATGAGAAAGAAAACACTTGAATTCAATCTCCTTGAATTCAAGTTGCAACCGATAAGTTTCATTCTTTAACTTATCATCATGCTTAACAAGCATGATTTTTCATCCATAAATATGAAATTTCATATTTTTCACAATGTCAAGGCATGACACCTATTTCAAGTCGAATGATAGACATTTATCACTTCGACAAGAGATACCAATTATAATTTGAAATACAATATGGATCAAATGATATCGATATAAAGAGCACAAATGCAAGGCATGATATGATACATCATCAAATGAGATGATATCTTATCATATCAATAAAGGATACCAAATTTTAAACATGATACGATAATAATTTTTCAAAAAGGTTTACTTGTTAAGCATTTATGATACATGTGATACATTGCGATATGATACAAATTTTATTGCAATGCTTTTAAAGACATCAACCAATTTTCAATTATAAAGCATGGGAAAGGCAATCATATTGCATATAAGTCATGGCGATATGATATGATACATATAAGTCATTTGTTAATTTATTTGTCATATTCTTCTCAATATGCATGCAAGACATTTTATCAAGTCATTTGCACATGTCATCAATTTATTTGCACATTCTTCTCCCCTTTGTCATCAACAAAAGGAGATGAATGTAAGAGTAGTCATTTATCAAGCATATCAAACACACATGATACATAAGACTAATATTTGCTTAGAAATCGAGTTAAATCATAATGCAAAATATGTCATCTTCAATGGATAAATCCGAAAAATGTTTTGATCATCATTTTAATTCATGTTTATGAAATCTGAAAAATGATCAATCATCATTTATCAAGCTATGAAAGATGCAATTTTGAAAGGCTTAAGATGCAATTTTGAAAATCCAAGAATAAAATTATAAAGTAGAATGATAGATCATTAAAGTCATTCATCAAACATTTCATATCCATTTTAAGGTAAAATCCATGAGAAAGAGACGTCAAAATTCATAGAGCTTCAACTTGGCATTTACGAATTTATAAAGTGAAATATATCAACATCAAAAATTTCATAGAAAGATTCAACTTGGCATTCTTATAGAAAACATGAGGTGAAAGATATTAAGTATTAAAACCTCATATTGTAGAGATTAGCACAAGAATAAAAATCCGAAATGAACATTTAAGAGCTTAATTTTTAAGCAAAATTCATGACATTAATTTATACATATGTCAAGCTTCATATGAAATGCAAGTTATGAAATTTTCTTTAGACATGCTTAAAGGACGTGGAGTATAAAATTAATTTTACTACATCATTTAAAATCATCATTCGAAGGAGGAGAACAACATCATGATACCAAATCATCCAAAATATTACAACATCATAAAGGCTTGATCAAGATTAAAAATATTACGATCGAAGGATAACTTTATTAAAATATTATGATCAAAGAATAAAAATGAGAGCTCTGTTTTTTTTTAAATATGTAATCACAAATCTAAAAATAATATCAAGTTGAGACTATCAAAACTGAAGTTTAAATATTTTGAAAAGAAACATACAACATCATGTATTAGGACAATCTCAAAAGTGTACCACAATAGTATAGAGGTTTACAAAACAGAAGTCAAAAGATTCATTACAACAACTATTCCTCAGGTGGAATATTGAAGTGCCTATACAAGTGATTTAACTTCCGATTCATCTGTCGTACTTCACTCAAAATTTCAGCTTGTTGTGATTTGATCTGATTTATCTCTGACATGATCAGATCTTCAGTAAATGGAGCATGTGCTAGTTCTGATAGTGCTGCACCAAAGGGACTAGGAGGAGGAGATTCACTACCATTAAAAACTAGTGTTTCAGGTTGTTCTATTAGAGGGGGAGCTGGATCGATTCTTCTAGGCTGCCTAATCCATATTTTATTTCTAAAAATACACCTAAGTCTCTTGAGCAAGTTTCTATTTATGGTGTTATATCTATCTTCTTTTATCACTTCTTCATCGGGTGGTATTCTAATATTATATACATGTAACATTCTAGTGATTAACCCCCCATATGGTTACATTAAGTCTTTAGAGGCTATTTCCATCATATTTTGTCGGATGAGATATCCAAAATAGTTGTTTTGCCCGGTCATTATCCAGTACATGGTACCTAACTCCATTTGACTAATTTCATCGTGGTGATACTATTTAGGAATTAGGATACTTATTATAATGTGATGGAGGATTTTAGAGCTAAATGGTAACAAGTGTTCATAGCTTTTAGGGACTATGGCTAGGTTAGGATTTCCAAAAACAGTCCCTAAAGCCTCGGAGTAGGTTACTCCGATTGCATCCATATCCCATTGTCCTCTAAAGTAACAACCCCTATCCTTTTCGGAGATTCCAATTAGGTCACATATTGTGTTATCCGTAATTGGAATTTGGTTTCCTAAGAGGTAGGTTGACATATTATCATCATCATCTAAGCTCAAATTAGCGTAAAATAACCTAACTAATCTAGGGTAAATAGGTTCATTTATTTGTAACATGGCCAAGACATCAAAATTGGCAAACCACATAATGGGTTCTAGGTTTCCTAGTTTACCTAAATCAATATGTTTTCCCTTATGCACGATTCTTGTTTCGAAACTAGGATACGTAAGGGCTGTTTCATTAGACCTAAAGAGGGATTGGTTATGTGAATCTCCTTTCCTCCTTTTTTCTTTATCCCTAGATAATCTCCTAGGAGCCATTTATCTAAATAAGATGATAGAACAAAGAAATTTTAAGGAAATAGCCATGTATTGAGAAAAACAAAGAGGGAGAATCAAATGTTACCTTGGATGAGGTTACTTGAGAAATGAAGGTCTTGATCCAAGATTCAAGGGGATGGAAGCCTCTCTTGGTCTTCTTGAGAGGGAAGATGAAGTTTAGAGAATAGGGAAAGTGTTCTTGGGAGCTAATCCATGAGTTAGGGGTGGTTTTACTGCCGACCCTAAGTCCTCCTTATAAAAGGGGGATCTCGGGCAGTGCCACCGCCAACTGAGCGGTGCCACCGCCTAGGAACAGAATGCCCAGGTAGTGCTACCGCCAGCCTTGGCGGTGCCACCGCTGGCACCCTGACTTAGACTTTTCAGGGAGGGCTACAACACCTTGTTTTGATCAAATTGCTTTGTTGTTTCTCATTCATCTTATAGGTGTCTGATCACTATATTTTTTATAGAGTGATGTCATTCTATTACTTCCAATCACATGATAATCATGTGACAAAAAGAAGTTATGCGCAATGACTCATCGAATTATGAAGTGTTGTTATCAAAGACATTGAAAATAATTTTTTAAGTGGATCGAGAGATAACATAGATATAGAAAATTTTTAAATGATAAATGAAGGAAGATTTGTGAAGGTTACAAGGACTTGTGTATCGACAATGATCAATTTTTTTTTATCGTGAAGAAGGTAAGACTCAATCAAAAGATGTCTTCCTCATATTATCTCAGATTAGGCATTCGAGATATTTAGAGATCGAGTGGAGTACCATTGCATTACTTATCATAAATTATTTCAAGAAAGGTAAAAGATAGTCAAATATGATTTAAAGCATACATCACTAGGCATTTTAAGAAGAATATATTGCAGTCATGAACATCAAGTGAGTATGTGATTTATGCATTGGGAGAATCAAGTGGTTTCAACTGAGTCATGAAATTTATGAAGTTGTGATTCCAAGAATTTGAAGTTATGAATTATTTTGAGGAATTCATTAACTCTAAATTCATCATTATAATTATATACAGGGATTTTTCAAATGAGTCAATCTACATTAATGTTCAAGGAAGAAAAAAAACTAGTATCACATCATTTTAAAATGAAGGATTTCAAATTGTAAGGTGGCACAATTGTTTCTACCGAAATCAATTTTCAAGAGACTTAATGGAAGTTATGGTATACAATGTATAACACTCAAGGATCTTTTATTACTTGAGCTAGTGGGCTTGATTACGATCAAAAATTATATTACTACCTGCTCCTAGCTTCTGTGGGTGAGTGTGTCTACAAAAGAGGATGATTTTCAGGCATCCATTTGAACTTGGGTACCTCAAAAATTGATCTACTAAACTTGTCATTATTCATTGAGTTCCTAATCGTTCCTTTAGGAACCTATATCAACCTATGTGGGCTAAGTTTTTTATACGGACATTTGTAAGCAACATGTCTGAATTTACAACAAAAATTATATTTCAAGTGAGATGATACATATCATGTGAGTCCTTTAATGAAGGTGGCTTTAGTTCGGTGAGATCCACTCACAAATCTAATTCCACTTCTATTTCCAACGTGACCGTTGTTTGCAAGGATCATGTCTAGACTCTTGCTAACGACCTTAAACTTGTTTAGGGTCTCTTTAAGTAGCAAGTTTTTATTTTTAATTACCTCTAAGTGTTCACACTTAGAGCATAGGGGTAAAGAAGGAATATCATGTTCAAGACATTCAAGTTTATCTAGTAAGAAAGCATGCTCCTTTTCTAATAAATTGAATTTTTTAGTAATAGTTCTACATTCATCAAATAATTCATGGAAAATAATTAAAAGTTCATCAAAAGATAAATATTCATTAAATAACTCACTTACCTCTTCTCCTAAAGCCATCAATGCAAAGTTGGCCTCCTCTTTGTTGCTTGCTTCTTTATCTTCGGAGCTACTTGAGTCGTCTCACGTTGCCTTTAGAGCTTTCTTCCTCTTTAATAGCTTCTTGGCTTGGGGGCATTCACTTTTGAAGTACCTCGGCTTCTTGCATTCGTAACATATGACTTGTTCCTTCTTTGGTTCAAGTTTATTTTTAGTATCATTTTTAAATTTATTCTTTCTTATAAATTTTTTGAATTTCTGAGTTAAGGAGTGCAAATTCATCATCAAGATCCTCATCACTTGAAACTTCCTTCAAGTGGTCTTCTTGTGTTCTTAATGTCATATCCTTCTTGTTCTTTGGAAGGGGGTTCTCTAGCTCATCATGAGCTTGGCATGTCATTTCATAGGTCATCAAAGACCTAATGAGTTCTTCAAGAGAAAAATTTTTAAGGCCCTTGGCCTCTTGAATGGCTGTAACTTTCGAATCTCAACTCTTTAGAAGGGATCTTAAAATTTTATTGACAAGTTCAAAATTAGAAAAACCTTTACCAAGTGCTTTGAGTCCATTGACGACATCCGTGAAACGGGTGTACATGTCTCCGATGGACTCACTTAGTTTCATTCGAAATAATTCAAAAGAATGGATCAAAAGATTGATTTTGGACTCTTTCACTCAGCTAGTACCTTCATGAGTAATTTCAAGAGTGTGCCAAATATCAAAAGCCAACTCACAAATTGAAACATGATCAAATTCATTTTATCAAGTGCACAAACAAGGCATTCATAGCCTTTGCATTAAGAGCGAAAATCTTCTTCTCCGATTCATTCCATTTGTTCATCAGAAGAGAAGATTTTTGAAATCCATTTTTAATGATATTCCAAAGCTCGAAATCCATGGAAATTAAAAAGATCTTCATACGAGTCTTCCAATAGGTGTAATCCGACCTATTAAACATAGGCAGACATGTAATGGAATGACCCTCTTGTATGCCGGAATAAGTCATCTCTCTTGGATTTTAAACCAGATGAGAGTAACCAAGCTCTGATACCAATTGTTAGGAACTTAGCAGCACGAAGAGGGGGGGGGGTGAATTAGTGCAGCAGATTAAAATCGATAAATTTAAAATTGATTTCGTAAATAATTGGTTCGAATAGAAATTTCAGTTCGATGAAAGAGATTTTAGCCAAACTGGTTCGAGTGAATGCAATTCAAAGTTGAGAGAAGAAGACCAAATGATTTTCACCTAAGTAAAGGTAAGATGTAGGAATTTAAAAAACTCACACATCCAAAGTACGCAGCGATGTATAGTGGTTCAGTCAAATGACCTACGTCCACTTTCGAAGCCTCTTCCGATAAGACTCTCAACTTCCACTAGCAAATCTCTTTGAAGGGGAAGGACCAAACACCCTTCTTACAAATTTTTACAAGTAGTTCACACTTTTATAGATTTTTGATAAGAAAAAGAGAGAGAGGTGAACACTTAAGCTATTCAAACAAGATTTTACTATAGCTTTGACTCAGTTTTCAACTTCTCAAAAAGGTGCTTTACTAACTAAGGAAAGAGAGGTATTTATAGACTCAATTGCCTTCAAAAATGGAGCCAAAAAGAGTCCCATCCTGGATTTTTGGTGTCTTTGGCGGTACCACCGCCTGTTGACCCTGTTCTATTAGTGCACTAGGCGGTACCATCGTCCAGTCTGGTGGTACCACTACCTGACAGAGTCCTCAGGCTTTATGGACTGGTGGTACTATCGCTTATCAAGCGGTACCACCGCTAGCAGGTAATAATTGCCAATGGTACCATCACTGACCTGGGCGGTACCACCGTCGATACCATCTGGGAAGTTGTTCCAAGGGCGGTGCCACCGCCCCAGTCTGGCAGTGCCACCGCCAGACTCGGTTCAGCACTAATGAATGGGCCCTGAATCCAGCCCAATTCAGTCCACATAAGACCCAGTTGGCCCCTACTTGGGTTAATCAAGATTATCATCTAATCCTTACCCTAATTACATGCGAACTACAAAATTGAAATATAATTCTAAGCAAATTAACAACCAAAATGTCGAGTCTTCTTCCAGTGAGCTTTACTGTGATCTTCTGATGGACTTCCGACACACCCTCGGATTTCTTCCAACGGACTCCCAACAGGCTCCCGGACTTTATGGCAAGTTCGATGAATCTTTGGCAAGCTTCTAAACCTTCTCGGTAAGCTCCGTGAACCTCCAATGATCTTTCCGGTGAACTTTTGAAACCTTCAGCAAGTCTCCGATTCTTTCTCGGTTGGTTCCGACAGTACTTCTGACGATCCTTCGGACTTCCGTGGACTCTCGAACTTTCAACGTACATGACTCTGGTAATTTTGCTTTATGTCTTCATGCTATCATAGTTACTCTTGCACACTTATCTCAATAATATTGATTAGATCAAATAACCTATCAATTGACTTCAGCATCAAAATCCGAGATTCAACACTGGACCTTATCTGGCGGTGGCACCGCTAGACTAGGGCGGTGGCACCGCCCCAAGTCTAGCTCCCCTAGATGTATTCAATGGTGGTAACACCTAGTGTCAGAGCAACTGGGTAATGGTACCACCTAGTTCACTGATCATGGTAGTGTGTCAGGCGGTAGTACCGCTAGACTAGGCGGTGGTATCGCCTAGTGTTAGGGTCAAATTGGCAATGGTACCACCAGTACCCTGTAAACTCAGGATGGGAAGGTTTTTGCTCTAAGTTTGAATCATATTGGAGCCTATAAATATCCCTCCCATCTTGGTTTGTACATACAAGTACACAAACTTTGAAAGCAAGAAAACACTGTAGAATTCTCTTTAGAAATCCCTCCTCTAGCTCTCATTTATTTTCAGCAAAAAGAGACTAGTGTGTAAGTGCTTGTAAGGTTTATCTCTGATCCCATCAAAAGGAAAAGTGCTATAAGGAAGTTGGTCTTCGCCCGTTCGAAGGAAGATAGCTAATGGAAAGCCGATGGCCTCAAGAGAAGAGGAATCGAGAGTGGACATAGGTCGTATGACCGAACCACTATAAAATCGGGTTTGTATTTACTTATTGTCATTTACATTGCTGCAAGCCTTTACTTTACCTGCTCCCTTCATCTTCTTACGTACACCTTCAAGTTAAACGTAATTGAAACACTTTCAATTGAAACGTTACTTTTAATTGTACAAAGTTTCCAAAAGTGTTTTAAATCACTGAAATTTATTATTCTTAACCACTATACTAATTCACACCCCTCTCTTAATGCTGCTTTGGATCCCAACATACTTGTGTGTTCAACCTGTTGGCATCAGTTTGGCACTAAGAAGAGGGGGGGGGCTTGGGGGGGGCTAAATTAGTGTAGTGGTTAAGAACGATAAATTTTGACGATTTCGAAAACTTCGTATAAAAAAAATGCTAGTCATATGTGCCCTACAAGCTAAGCACATGAGTAATAGCACTTGTGACTTGACATGCACTCTTTCTATTGCTTATTATTTTTAGGTATTTTATCACTTTATCTTGCGTGTTGTATATATTATGATTTCTGTGGATTTGTGCAATGGGAATCGGATTGTGATGAGATCACGATAATGAGATCAATTCACCTTTAAACATAGATCTAGTACAACCGGTTATTAGGAGTGGTAGCCAACCTTACGAGAGCTATTGAGTGTTAATAGAGGATCATCCGCTCTCGGTATCATGAGAGAAATATCCCATGTATTCTTGCTTAAATAAATCTATTGCCAAGGTTATTTGGATTGAAAGAGAAAGAGTTCTCCGAGAGAATCTGATTAGAGTGAGACTCGAGGAGAGACCATATGGGCCTAATAGCACCATGTCCGGTATAGGGTCTCATGGATATTAGATGGATGAGGGACTATAGATACATGGTAACTGAGGACTGATAGGTCCAAAGGATTGGATTCCCCAGTATCATCTAGGGACTACGACGTAGTGGCCTAGTACGTCCGTAGTTGATAAGTCGAGTGAATTATTATCGAGATAATAATACACTGAATCAGAAGGAGTTTTGGCAGGTATGACTCACGGCTAGCTCGATATTGGGCCTAGAGGATCACATACATATGGTAGGTGTTGCGACGAGTAGAGGTTCGAATATGAGATATCCGTCGGAGCCCCTAACTTATTGGATATCCATTAAACCCCTGAATTATTAGATCCTAAGATGAGATCCAATAAGAGCTAATAAGATATTATTGGGTAGAAACTCACTAATCCAAGAGGCTTAGGTAATTGGATGGAGATCCAATACCCAATAGGGCAGGATCCATTAGGGTTTATAGATAGCCTCTATAAATAGGAGAGAACCAAAGGTCCATAGGATGGGATTTTTTGGTGGTCACCTTCTATTCTCCTCTCCCTAAGAGAGGAGCATCATTGCAGTCCCTGTCGTGTAGATTAACGTTAGAAAGAAGGACATTTGAACTCCTTCATGCAGTCCTACAAATCTATAGGGATTCAGGGATATACGTTCTCTCTAGGTACTTTCTTTATACACATGTAGTTTTTAGATTCGCAGATTTGTTTTGATGCACCGAACTTCACACGATGACGGAACCTTTTGCAAAAATCTAGGAGTTTTGTTTTTGTTCTTCCACGCGCATGTGATGTCGCCCCCTTGGATTTCTAAAACAGAGTCACGTTTCAATTAAAATAATTTTTGATTAAAACGTATAGGAAACGTATTTAACTTATGAGCATTTCGAGATGAAGAAATAGAGTAGCAAGTGAAGATGGTTTGCTGAAATATAAATTATGAGAAAGTAAATGCAAACTAATTTTATAGTGGTTCGGTTATACGACCTACGTCCACTCTCGATTCCTCTTCACTTGAGGCCACTAGCTTTCCACTAGTTATCTCCTTTTGACGGGCTTAGGAGGTAACCCTTACAAGCACTCTCTCCTCTCTTTTAACTTGAATACAAGTAAGGACTAGAGGAGGAGATTTCTAAAGAGATTTGAACAATATTTTTCTACTTTTAAAGTATGTGTGTGCTTATTTATTCAACCCAGGGATGGGAGGGGTATTTATAGGCTCCAATTAGATTCAAACTTAAGGCCAAAAACCATCCCATCCTAGGTTTACTGGGTTCTAACAGTACCACCACCCAATACACCCTAACACTAAGCGGTACCATTGCCTAGTCTAGCGGTACTATCGCTTGACACATTATCACGATCAGTATACTGGGCAGTACCACTACCCAGACTCAGTCTTGAGGACCGAGCCTTCTAGCAGTGCCATCACCTAACGTGGCACTTAGGCACTGATTAGGCCTTCCATTCAGCCCAACACAGCCTCAATGCAGGCCTAGTTGGCCCCTAATTGGGTTGGCCAAATTATAACCTAATTAAGCTAATCCTACTTTGATCTAGATAATTATTACAATGCAAATCATAATTAGTTGCCTGGCACGTCATTGGTTCTATCAGCGCTTCATCTGACACTTCGGTGCATCGTTCTCTCTTGCGGCTTGTTGCCCAATCAGTAGCTTACCTCCATAATCCCGATCTCCTTAGCACAACTCTGCTATTCTTGGCCCGATGCCCGATTTCTTTGTCCAAAGCCTTCTACCGATAGTCGATTGGACCTCCGGCTCGATGTCCAATCTCCTGACATGATTTTCTTCGGCGCAACGCTAATTCATCCTGTGTCAATTGCCTAATCCTGATCGAGAGTAGACCTACATGACTTAAAATACAATTAGATTATAAATCACTCTCAATTAGTTTCATCATCAAAATCTAAGATTTAGCACTCTGCAACTCTGATCTCCTTAGTGCAACTCTGCTCTTCTTAGCCCAATGCCTGAATCCTTTATCCGAAGCCTTCTGCTGATATGTCGACGAATCCTTTAGCTCAATATCCAATCTTTTGACATGTTCTCCTTCGACCCATCGTCGATTCTTCCTACTTCAATTGTCTAATCATGATCGAAAGTAGTCTTGCGTCACTCAAAACGTAGTTAGATCAAAATCACAATCAATTGGTTTCATCATCAAAATTCGAGATTCAATAATCTCCCCTTTTTTAATGATGATAACCAATTGATGACGGAATTAACCTTATCTCCCCTATCAATATTGCCTTATTGATAGATCATTTGAAATAAAAAATTTTGAATAAATCATGCAAAATCAAAAAGTTCAATACATCATATAATGCATGATCATCATCGTACTTCTCTCCCTTTATCATTAACAAAAAGGAGAAGTATATCTATAAGGATATGCAAGTTTTACAACATCAAGCTAGCAATCACTTTACAACATACAAGCATAGCAAGTTTTAAAGATGTGCAAGATTGTAATTTATTACTTGCTTCTTGAGATGTGCAAGTTTGCACTTTTGTTTCTTACGATAGGCAAGATAGCACTTTGATTCTCTTTGTGATATTTACAATTTTTGTGGTGTTCATGATAGTTAGTTCTTTCTTCTCTTTTGAGGAGTGTCAGCAAGCCTTGCCTTTCTTTACAAGCTAACAATTTTTTCTCTCTTGTGATACACAAGCTAGCAAACTATCTCCCCCTTTGTCTTTATCAAAAAGAAGGGAAGAATGCAAAGTTATAAATATTTTTTCTTTACATCAATTTTCAAATCATGACAAGTGATATATCAAAAGTTTACATCAATATTTCAATCATCAAGTCATGAATACAAAGGAATAATGAAACATAAGAGAAAAATCAATTCAAGTATACAATGTTTCAATTATCAAAGTCAAGTCATGAATACCAATGCTAACATATTTTCTTTCCCCTTTTTATCATTAAATAAAAAAATGAAAGGAGAGGGGAAGAATTCAAGGGTAGAAATATTTCTATCACATACATGAATGAAAAATCAAGTCATAAATCCAAATGTCCATGAATCATTTTGACAAGTCTCATTTTTAGCAAATAACAAGAGGAAGTCTTAGGAGATCAAAGATCAAAAAGAATCATAAGTATTAAGTGTCGAGAAATAAAGACCATGATTCATAAATATAAGTCATGATTCCGAAAAATTAATGATACATTTAGAAAGTTCTCCCTTTTAGTAAATAAGAAGAAGAAACATAGGAGAAAAGCTCTTAATTCAAGCAAAAGACATCTCATCAAAATCACATTTTATAAAAAAATTTCAAATATATAGTTTCGAGAAATCAAGAGATAAGTCATATTTCATTTGGAAAATTCTCTTTTGATAAATGGAAGAATCATGTTATACGATCTTGATTTATAAAGGATTTCATGTTATAAGTCTTGAAAGAATCAAGATCAAAATTTCGATAAGGACTCATTCAAATCATCAAATCATCAAAATCACTTTCTAGAGATTCATAAAATATCATAAATAAATTCATTAATCTCGATATGATAGGAAATGCATTGTGTTTTAATTTAAGTGATTCATTTCGTATAAGCATACCTTTGTCTTTTTATGCTAATTCAAATAGAAACATATATCAATGATTCACAAGTTTCGTCATAAAAATCATTAAACCACATTAATCCAAAATACAAGATTTTAAATCATCATGATTTCAAATCCTCATATATGATACCATAACTTTCAAGCATGATTCCATAAAACATTTTGAAAATCATTTTAATTCCAATGATCTTTCATTTATTGTTGTTAGTTGTAATAAGAAGTTTTTCTTCTTACATGATTCTAGCTTAGTGTGAGAAATCAATAGTCATGCTCAAATTTTTGCCAAAATCATGCATCATCGTATAAATCCAAAAAATAAGTTTTATCATAAAAACCATAAATACCAAAAATATAGCACATTAAACATAAGATATCTTTAAAAGATTTGATTTATCATGATAATGCATTTTTCTTTTTTTGTGTTTCAATTTAAGTGAGCATGTTCAAATTTTTATTCAAAGGCCAACTATCATGTTTAGAACCGAAACCAATACAAAATCATCAAGATACATATACATGAAATTAATCATATTAGGTACAAGCATTATCACAAATCATGAAATTATCATTCATATTTTTAATTTTCAAAATTTACTAAAAGAAAAAGCATGATATATTTTTGCAAAAAAAATTTATTTCCTACAAACTAAATTAAGCAACTCATGAAAAGCATCAAGTAATTTCATAAAGCAAGGGGGTTTTGGTTGAGTTGGTCACCTTGTTTTCGAAAGTCATCAAAGCACAATTCACCATTTGGCCTTTGGATGCACTTGATTCTTCTTGGAGTTCTTTTTTCTTCTTTGGCCTCTTCTTCTTTTTAAGTTCATTTTTACTCTTTAGTTCTTGTTTTATGAACTTTTTAAATTTCATAGTCAAAAGTTTAAAATCATAATTATCATTGTCCTCATCACTTGAGTCATTACTCAAGTGGTATTCTTTTGTTCGAAGTGTCAAATCCTTCCTGTTCTTTGGAAGGTGGTTCTCATGTTCATCATGTTCTAAGTATATCATCTCATAGGTTATTAATGATCCGATTAGTTCTTCGAGAGAATAATAGATAAAGTCCTTAGACTCTTGTATAGTCATTACTTTTGGATCCCAACACTTTCGAAGGCACCTTAAGATCTTGTTTACAAGTTCAAAATTAGAAAAATATTTACTAAGACTTTTCAAACTATTGACGATATCTGTGAAATGAGTGTATATGTCACTAATAGTTGGTGCCATTCGAAAAGTTTAAAATCGTATAACAAAAGATTTATCTTAGAATCCTTAACTCTATTAGTGCCTTCGTGCATGATTTCAAGAGTGTACTAAATATCATAAGTCATTTCATAAATAGAAACATGATTAAATTTGATTTTATTCAAGGTACAAAATAAGGCATTCATAGCCTTTGTATTCAAGGAGAAAGTCTTCTACTCTAAGTCATTCTAATCGTTCATTGGAAGAGAAGATTTTTGAAATCCATTTTCGATGATATTCCATAAATTTAAATCCAAGGAAAGCAAAAAAATTCTCATTCGAGTTTTTCAATAAGTGTAGTCCGTCCCATTATTCGAGTTTTTCAATAAGTGTAGTCCGTCCATTAAACATGAGAGGATAAATGATAGGAAAACCGTCTTGAAACCCAAAAAAAGCTATTTCTCTTGGGTGTTAATCCAAATGAGAAATACCGTGGCTCTAGTACCAATTGTTAGTGTTGAATCTCGGATTTTGATGATGAAATTAATTGATTGTGTTTTGGTGATCTAACTACATTTTAAGTCACACAAGTCTACTCTCGATTAGGATTAGACAACTGAAGCAGGAAGAATCGATGTTGCACTAGAGAAACACACATCAAAAGATTAGACGTCGAGCCAGAGGATCGGCTGATGTATTAACAGAAGGCTTCAGACAAAGAAATCGGACATTGGACCAAGAAAAGTGGAGTTGCACCAAGGCGATCGGGGATGTGGAAGTCAACTGCCAATTAGGCAACAAGCCACAAGAGAGGATGAAGTACCAAAGAACCAGATGAAGCGCCAATGGACCAATGATGTGTCGAACAATAGAATGTTGATTCGCTTTATAATAATTATCAAGATCAAAATAGGATTAGGCTTAATTGGGTTAGAATTAGGCTAACCAAGTTAGGGGCCAATTGGGCCATACCAGGATAGGTTTGGGTCGGATGAAATGCCCAAACAGTATTGTTGAAACCTGTTTGGCAGTGGCACCGCTAGACTGTGGTGATGGAACCGCCCAGGGTTTAGTCTCCCAGTGGTATGGGCGGTGGTACCGCCTAGTGTCAGTGCCTAAGCAGTGGTACCATCCAGTGTTAGTGTGCTTGGGCGGTGGTACCACAAACTAGGCAGCAGTATCGCTCAGTACACTGATAGACCAGTGTGCCCAGGCGGTGGTACCACTAGACTAAGGGGTGGTACCGCCCAGCATTGGTGGTGGCACTTCTAGTACCTGGAAGACCTGTGATGGGATTATTTTTACTCCAAGTTTGAATCCATTTGGAGCCTATAAATACCCTCTCATCCTTGAGCAAAATATACAAGCACACAAACTTTAAATGTGAGAAAATACTATAAAAATCTCTTTAGAAATCCCTCCTCTAGCCTTCATTTGTTTTCGGCTTAAAGAGATGAGTGAGTGCTTGTAAGAGGTTGATATCCTAAACCTGTAAAAGGAGAATTGAGTTGTAAGAAAGTTAGTCTTTGTCCGTTGGATGGAAACTACCAATGGAAGTTGGTGGCCTCAAGCGAAGGAGAAATCGGGAGTGGACGTAGGTCGAACAACTGAACCACTATAAAAATCAGTTTACATTTCTATTCTTACAATTTATATTTTTGCAAATAATTTTACTTTACTTGCTCCACTTCCTCATCACTTTCTCTAAACGCTTTCAAGTTAAACACGTTTCCGATATGCTTGCAATCGAAATCAGTTTTTTTTATCGTATGGGATTTTTTTTGAAATTGTTGAATTTGTCATATCTTAACTGCTGCACTAATTCACCACCACTGCCCTCCTCTTTTAGTGTCGAACTGATCCTAACAAATGGTATCAGAGCTTGATATTTTTCATTTGGATTCACACCCAAGAGAAATGACTATTTTTGGATTTCAAGAGGGCTTTTCTATCGTTCGTCCTCACATATTTAATGAGATGGACTACACTTATTGGAAAACTTGAATGAGAGTTTTCTTGCTTTCTTTGAATCTTGATTTATGGAACATCATCGAAAATGGCTTTCAAAAGCCTTCCAAACCAATGAATGATTGGAATAATTTGAAAAAGAAGACTTTTTCTTTAAATACAAATGCTTTATTTTGTGCCTTGGTTAAAATCAAATTTAATCATGTTTCTACTTACAAAATAGCTTTGATATTTGGCACACACTTGAAATCATACACAAAGGCACTAGTAGAGTCAAAGACTCGAAAGTAAACTTTTTAATGCAAGATTTTGACCTTTTTCGAATGGCACCAAGCGAAACTATTGGTGATGTGTACGCCCATTTCATGGATGTTGTCAATAGTTTGAAAAGTCTTGGTAAAAGTTTTTCGAGTTTTGATCTCGTTAACAAGATTTTAAGATCCCTTCCAAAAAGGTGAGATTCAAAAGTAACAACGATACAAGAAACTAAAAATTTAAATAATTTTCCTATTGAAGAACTCATTGACTCATTGATGACATATGAAATGAGCTTCTTGGAACACAATGAAGATGAGAACCACCTTCCAAATAACAGGAAGGTAATTGCACTTAGAACGGAAGAAGACCACTTGAGTGATAACTCAAGTGATGATGATGAGGAACATGAACTTCTAATATTAAAGTTTAAAAGTTCATTAAACAAGAATTAAAAATAGAATTAAACTTAAAAATAATACCAACTCTTACTATGGATGCAAGAAGCCAGAGAGCTCTAAAGACCAGAATACAAAAGTGAAGAAAAAAAAAGAGAGCAAAGAAGAATCAAGTGATGAAGTGACGAACCGCGTTTTGACGGCTTTTGACTACAAGGTAAGTAACTCTCTCGAAATGTTTTTACCATATTATGAGATTACATGATCTTATTATAAGTTGCTTAACTTAGTTTGTGGGAAATAAAAAATTATTTTCAAAAATTATATCATGCTTTTTCTTTCTAGTATTTTTGAAAAGTAAAAATTACAAATGATGATTGGATGATTTATGATAATGCATGTCTTTATGACAATAATTGCAAAACTAAGTTAGAGCTGTAGTCTAAACATGATGCTTAGCGCGGGAAGCATGAGCGGGGTGGTGATGATGCTTTTGTTCTAAACATGATGCCTGACATCATGCTCACTTTAATTGAAACACATAAAAAAGAGGAAGTAAAATGTATTATCATGATGAATCAAATCTTTTGCTTAAAGATGATTTATGTGTTTGGTCTTAATCATTTTTATGATTAAACTTTTAGATGACATGTTATATTTTTTATCTTGATAATGAAACTTGTGTTTTGGTTTTAAACTTGACACACATCTTTTATACACAAAAAAAAAACTTGAGCATGCTCACATGTAATCAATCTACGTTGCTCTTAATAAATTTTTGGAATGAAAGATCTTGATGATAATCTCGGATTTATATGATGATACATAGCTTTCAAATGAAAATTTTGAACATACCTTATGAAATCATCCTTGATAATGATAAAATGAAAATATTAAAATTTTGTTATCACATTATGGTATCATGCATAAGGATTTGAAGTAATGATCTTATGAGGTGCTATATTTTGATGATGAAACTTATGTTTTGGTTTTAAACATGACACTCATCTTTTAAAACTTGAGCACACTTATATGAAACAAATAACTTAAAATGAAACATATTATCATGATAAATCGAATCTTTTGAAAATGCCTTATGTGTAATGTGTTATATTTTTTGCCCTTGATGATCTTTTTGATAAAATTTACCTTTAAGTCTTGAATGTTCATGCTTGTTTCTATTTGACATAAAAAGGCAAAGGCATGTTTATATGAAATCAATGCATGAAGTGAAATCACTAAAAGAGAAATGCATGTTTCTTGAAAATCTTTCTATCTCTAAAAGTTTTCAATTTTTCAATAAAAGACAAGTGATGAATTCATACCATTATTGATGAATCTCTTCAACTATAAAATTGATTTTGATGATTTGAATTGAATAAGTTGAAGTAATGATGGTTTGAATGCACGAATCAATAATTTCTTTGTCCCTTGTTTGATATACGAAATTTTTTTATGATTCAATGTTTCTTGAATGAGCTTTATTATGATTTTGACCTCTCAATATTTGATACATAAAATATTTTTTATGAAATGTGATGAGCTGTCTTATGCTTGAATCAAGAGTTTTTCTCCTATGTGTCTGCTTCTCATTTGCTAAAAATAAGATTTGTCGAAATGATATATGGACTTTTGGTATTCATGACATAATTTCTTTATGGCTTGTTTGCCTCATGATTAAAATCTTTTGAGTTTTTGTATACTCCCCTTCTTTTCGACAATGACAAAGGGGGAGAAAGATTTTGCTAGCTTGCATACTTCAAAAAGGAAACAAAAATTACTTGCTAACGTATCGTAAAAAGGCTAGCATCTTAAAGAGAACCTTAAGTGTTAGCTTGAATGTTAAATTGGTTTTCATAACTTGATTTTGATGATTGAATCATAGATGTAAATTTTTAATACCCCATTGATCACTCTTGATAAATATTTATCTTTGTTGATTGTCATGATTTCAAAATTCATGTAAAGGGAAAAGAATTACAACATTGTACTCTTCCCTTCTTTTTGACAAAAACAAAGGGGGAAATAGTTTGCTAGCTTGCACATTGCAAAAATAAGCCAAAATTGCTAGGATGCAAAGGAAGCAAAACTTGCTAGCTTATACTTCTCAAAAGAGAAGAGAGATCTTGCAATCTCAAGAAGCAAGTGAAAAATTGCTATACTTGCACGAACTTTAAACTTGCTATGATTGAATGTTGTGATGTGAATCTTGCTAGTATGTTGTAAAAACCTTGTATATCCTTAAAACTAGTTAGATGCAACTTCTCCTTTTTGTTGATAACAAAGGGGGAGAAGTATATTGATGATCATGCATTGCATAATATATTGAATATTTTTATATATTTGCATGATGTTTTGATAACATGTTGCATGGATTTTTGAAATCCAAGGGTACTATCAATATAGCATTCTGATAGGGGGAGTTTGTTTAAACTTCGAGAGTTAAGGTTAACTTCGCCATTAATTAGTTGTCATTATCAAAAAGGGGAAGATTGTTAAATTTCAAATTTTGATGATGAAACTAATTGATTGTTTTAATAATCTAACTACGCTTTTGAGTCACGAGGTCTACTCTCGATCAAGATTAGATAATTGAAGTAGGAAGAATCAATGTTGTGCCGAAGAAAACATGTCAAAAAATTAAACGTCATGCCGAAGGATCGGTCGACATATTAGTAGAAGGCTTCAAACAAAGAAATTGGGCATCGGGCCAAGAAAAGCGGAGCTGCACTAAGGAGATCAAGGTTGCGGAGGTCAAATATTGATTAGCAATAGGTCGCAAGAGAGGACGATGTGCCAAAGAACCGGACGAAGCACCGATAGACTAATGATGTGCCAAGCAACAAAATGTTGATTCACTTTGTAATAATTATATAGATCAAGTAGGATTAGGCTTAATTAGGTTAAATTGGGCCAAATCAGTTATGGCTAATTGGGCTCATACCCAACAGGTTTAAGTTGGATGAAAGGCCTAAATAATGTTGTTGAAACCTATCCGCAATGGCACTACCGCACTAGGCGTGGAAGAGCCCGTGGTTCAGCCTCCTAGGTGGATCGGGCGTGGTACACGCTAGACTGGGCGGTAGTACCGCCCAGTACACTAATAGACCAATGTGCCCAAGCGATGATACTACATTGTGGCAGAAAGCTTGGGTGGTGGTACTGCCCAGTACCGACGGTGGCACCGCCGATACCCCAAAGACCCGGGATGGGATTATTTTTTGCTCCAAGTTTGAATCCATTTAGAGCCTAAAAATATCTCTCTCATCCCTGGGTAGAATATACAAGCACACAAACTTTAAAAGTGAGAAAACATTGTAAAAATCTCTTTAGAAATCCCTCCTCTAGCCTTCATATTTTCAACTTAAAGAGAGGTGCAAGTGCTTGTAAGAGGTTGATCTCTAAACCTGTAAAAGGAGAATTGAGTTGTAAGGAGTTAGTCTTCGCCCATTGGAAGGAAGACTACTAGTGGAAGTTGGTGACCTCAAGCGAGGGAGAAATTGGGAGTGGACGTAGGTCGGATGACCAAACCACTATAAAAATTGATTTGCATTTCTGTTCTTGCAATTTATATTTCTGTAAACCATTTTAAACTTGCTCCACTTCCTCATCACTCTCTCTAAATACTTTCAAGTTGAACACGTTTTCGATACGCTCGTAATCAAAATCAATTTTTTTATCGTATAGGGTTTTTTCGAAATCACCAAATTTGTCATACTTAACCACTGCACTAATTCACACCCTCTTAGTGCCGAACTAATCCTAATAGTTAGGATCAAGAATGACATCAAGAATGACACTAGTGTGTTAGTCGAGCACTTAAGCACGACGATTTCACAATTTCAAAACCAATTCATATAATTAAAAAATTATTTCGATTAAAAGCATATTGGAAATGGTTTAGCTAGAGAATGATTATAAGAAAGTGATGAGGAAGTAGATAAAGTGGTTTGCATAATGATAAATAATAAGGAATTCAAGGCAAACCAATTTATATTGGTTCGGTCATCCGACCTACGTCCACTCCCGATTCCTCCTTCATTGAGGCCACCGACTTTCACTAGCAATCTTCTTTCAACCGGGTGAAGGCTAACTACCCTGACAACTCAATTCTCTTTTTACAGGTTTAGGAGAACAACCTTTGTAAGACCTCTCACCCCTCTCTTAAACTTAGCCAATACTAAACTAGAGGAGGAATTTTGATAAGATTTTAATAGAGTTTTTCCCTTATTTCTTTCTCAGTTGATGCATATTTTAAGCATGGATGAGAGGGGTATTTATAGGCCTCAAGAGGATTTAAATTTAGAGCCCAAATTTGAATCATCCCGATTTTCAGGGTGCTTGTGATACCACCGCTAGTGTTGGCGGTACCACCGCTAGTTGACTCTAACGCTGAGTAATACCACCGCCCAGGTAGAGTTTGGGCTACTAGACCTGGGAGGTACCACCACCCAGTCTGGCGGTACCATCACCCAAGCTGCCTAACATTGGGCGGTACCATTGCTTAGTTTGGGTAGTACCATTGTCCTGACTCAGCCTTGGAGACTAAGCCTTCAGGCGGTTCCACCACCTACCCTAGTGGTGCCACCACTTAACGTGGTTCTAAGGTACTATTTGGGCCTTTCACTTAGCCCAACATAGCCCTGATTTGGGCCTAGTTGGCCCCTAATTGAGTTGGCCCAATTCCAACCCAATTAGACATAATCCTACTTCGACCCAGATAATTATTACAAAGCTTTAATTGAAATCATTGTCCAGCATATCACTGGTCCTTCAGCACTTCGTCTGATTCTTCGGCGCATCGTCCGCTCTTGCAGCTTATTGCCCAATCAGCAATTGTCCTCTACAACTCCAATCTCCTTGGTGCAACTTCACTCTTCTTGGTTTGATGCCCAAATCCTTTGTTCGAAGCCTTCTACCAATACATTGACAAATCCTCCAGCTCGACGTCTAATCTTCTAACATGTTCTCCTTCGACCCAACATCGATTCTTCCTACTTCAATTGTCTAATCCTAATCGAGAGTACCTACATCACTCAAAACACAATTAGATCTAAATCATAATCAATTGGTTTCATCATTAATATTCGAGATTCAACAATTAAATTATAAACACTATCAATTAGTTTCATAATCAAAATCCAAGATTCAATAATCTCTCCCTTTTTATGATGATAACCAATTGATGATAGAGTTTAAATAAACACCCCCTATCAATATTGTCATATTGATAGATCCTTTGAAATCAAGAAATCATGCAATATGTCATTCATCATATGCATATCATTGCATACATCATTCAAAATTTCAAATCATAATTTAAAGTGCATCACAACATGCATGAAATTTTAACATCATCATCATACTTCTCCCTTTGTCATCAACAAAAAGGAGAAGTGCATCTAGCAAGTTTTTAAGATATGCAAGTTTTACAACATACAAGCTAGCAAATTTTTTATCACTTTACAACATGCATGATCACCAAATCATCATTAGTTTTAAGGATGTGCAAGATTGTAAAATTTTTAAGTTTGCACTTTTGCTTCTTGAGATAGCAACTCTTTGCTTCTCTTTGTGATATTCCAAGCTAGCAACTTTTGTTTCTTCTCTTTTGAGAAGTGTAAGCAAGTTTCAACTTTGCAAGCTTACAAATTTTTGGTATGTTCAAGATAACAAGTTCTTTTCTTCTCTTTTGAGAAGTGCAAGCTAGCAAATTTTTGCTTTCTTAAAATATGCAAGCTAGCAATACTTTCTCTCCCTTTGTTATTATAAAAAAAGGGAATAATACAAAGTTATAAATATTTTTCTTTTACATCAATTTTCAAATCATGACAAGTGAGATATCAAAAGTTTATATCAATATTTCAATCATCAAAATCAAGTCATAAATACCAATGCTAGCATATTTTCTCTCCCCCTTTTGTCATTAAAGGAAAAATGAAAGGAGAAGGAAAGAATTCAAGGGTACAAATATTTCAACCATCACATCAAGTCATGAATCCAAAGGTCCATGAATCAAATCTCCTCTTAAATAACAAAAAGAGATCTTAGGAGATCTAACAGAAAATGATCTTGATTCACATAGAGAATTTGAGTTGTAAATCTAAGAAATCAAAAGACCAATCATGATTCAATTAGATAAACATTCTCTTTAATTAAATGGAAGAATCATGGTGTATGATCTTGTTTTAAAAAAAATTTCAAGTCATAATTATCAAGATGTCAAGTGACATGTCATGAATGAATAATCTTCACTATTTTTCGGATAAGTTTCCTCTTTAGTGAATAATAAAAAGAAACATAGGAGAACAAAATGAATTGAGAAAGATAGAAGCATCAAAAATGATTCATATTAAAATACATCTCAAGTCGTAAACATGAATAAATCAAGTGTTTGTCAAATCTGAAATCATCATCAAAATCACATTCAAGAAATTCATAAATAACAAACATAGATTCATCATTAAGGATTTCGATAAGATAGAGATTGAAAATGCATTCCCTTTTTATGTGTTTCAATTTTTGTGATTTATTTTATATAAGCATGCCTTTGTCTTTTATGTCAAATAAAAACATGTATCAATGTTTAAGATCAAAAAATAAATTTCATCATAAAAATCATCAAGACCAAAAATATAACACATTATTTCAAAACATAAGATTTCAAGTCATCATTACTTCAAATCCTCATGCATAATATAAAATCATCAAGCATGATACCATAACTTTTAACATTTTCATTACATCATCAAAATTATCAAGCATGATTTCATAAAGTATTTTCAAAATTATTTTAATTCTAATGATCTTTCTTTATTGTTGTTAGTTGTAACAAGATATTTTTCTTCTTAAATGAATCTAGCTTAGTGCAAGAAGTTAACATGCAATTGTCATTCACTATTTTTTTATGTCAAAATCATGCATCATGTTTGAAACCAAAAAGCGAAATACGGAAATCATCAAAATAAACATACATGGAATTATATTTAGTGTATAATCATTATCATAAAACATGCAATTGTCATGATAATATTTTTTTAACTAATTTAAATTTATCATGAAAAGTACTAAGTAATTTCATGGTAAGGTAAAATAGAATTGATTGAGTTACTTACCTCGTCTTCGGATGTACTTGATTCATCCTTGAGTACTTTGAATGCCATCTTTTTTTTTGTGTGAGCATCTTCTTCTTTAGTTGCTGACAATCACTTTTATAATGGCCTAGTCAATTGCATCCATAGCAAGTTATGGTGTTCTTTTTAAGTTTATTTGTGTTTTTAGTTTCTTGTTTTATGAATTTTTTGAATTTTCTCGTCAAAAGTTCTATGTCGTCATCACTTGAGCTTTCACTGAGTGGTCTTCTATAGTTCAAAGTGTCAAATCTTTCCTGTTCTTTGGAAGGTGGTTCTTATATTCATCATGTGCCAAATGAGTCATTTCATAAGTCATCAAGGAACCAATAAATTCTTCAAGTGGAAAGTCATTTAGGTCCTTTGTCTCTTGTATTGCGTTACTTTTGGATCCTAACTTTTTGGAAGGGATCTTAGTATTTTGTTAATAAAATCAAATTTAGAAAAAACCTTTACCAAGACTTTTTAAACTATTAACAACATCTGTAAAATGAGTGTACATGTCACCAATAATTTTGCTTAGTTCTATTCAAAACAATTCAAAATCATGCATCAAAAGATTTATTTTCGAGTCTTTAACTCTATTAGTGCCTTTGGGTATAATTTCAAAAGTGTGGCAAATCTCTTGTGTAGTTTTGCAAATCAAAATTATTAATTCATTTGTCTAAGGCACAAAACAAAGCATTCATAGCTTTTATATTTAACGAAAAAGTTCTCAAAATCATTTCATTCATTCATTGGTTTGGAAGACTTGTGAAAATCATTTTCGATAATATTCTATAAGTTCAAATCTAAAGAAAGCAAGAAAACTTTCATTCGAGTTTCCTAATATGTATAGTCCGTCCCATTGAACATAGGAGGATGAATGATAGAGTGGCCCTTTGAAAGTCGAAAAGAGTCATTTCTCTTAGGTATTAAACTAAATAAGAAATAAACCAGCTCTGAAACCAATCATAGGATCAAGTTAGCACTAAGGGGGTGAATTAGTGTAGCAATAAAAATTACATCAATTCGAAAAACTTTATTCGATTCAAAGATTTGTTCGATCAAAAAACATTTCAGAAATGATGTTTAATTTGAAAAAGATTCATAAAGAATGTAATGAGTGCTAGTTATAGGTGCCCTAAAAGCCAATCACGTGAGTAATGGTACTTGTAACACGTTATGTCAATCTCTTTGCTTATGATTATTGACATTTTCTCACATTATCTGGATATATATTGTGATGTCCTTGGATCTATGCAATGGGAATCAGATCGTGATGAGATCACGATAATGAGACCGATTCACCTTTAAACACAGACCCTAAATAATCCCGATCATAGGTTACTTGAGAGGGACATCGAGATAACCGGATAGACTAGTATGCTGTATACCCATCCATATGATGGAGGTGGCTGGTCTCATAGCTAATTATGTGGGAACACTAAGGATACAGTGGAGGTGCTCATTGGAGAATGAGTTCACTGATTGATCCGCTTACGGAATGCTGGATGGTTATTAATACCTCATGTCAGACAATGATTCAGTAGTTATAGTAGTATATCTGGTCCTTAGACTTAAGACACCAAGGATATTCTGTAAGAGTACTCCACTCTTTGATATCGAACTTATAGGTTTGGAAGTTTCAGATCAAATATAGCTAGCTATTGGGAGTGGCAGCCAACTTTACGAGAGCTATTGAGTGTCAATAGAGGATCATCCACTCTCGGTATCATGAGAGGAATATCCCATGTGTTCTTGCTCAAGCAAATCTCTAGCCAAGGTCATTCGGATTGAGAGAGAAAGAGTTCTCTGGGAGAATCCGATTATGTACTTTCTTTTTACATACGTAGTTTTTAGATTCGTGGATTTATTTTTGGCACACCGATCTTCGCATAACAGCGGAACCTTTCGTGGAAATCTAGGATTTTTATTTTATGTTCTTCCGTTGTGCATGAGATGTTGCCCCCTGGATTTCCCAACAGTGGTATCAGAGCTAGGTTATTTATACGAAGATTGAATTTTAAACTGTGTATTGTGAATTAGAGAAGCTTTTGTCATCAAAATTGTTGACGCAAAAGGCAAGGAAGGGCAGCAACTATTGCTGCTCTTGCTACGCTCAGAGCGCCACGCTAAGGTTGCAACACTGTAGAGGAGGGAATTAGTGTTTTGGAAAAAGATAGTTTTGCCTGGAATTTTAGATATTCTAATTTTGTCCCAAATGGTCGAATGATTAAAATACCCTTCAAAATTTAAAAAATTTCCTTTATATCCTTGATTTCAAAAAAATATTAGTTAATTAAATAGTTTAATTAACTATTATTATTTATCTAATAGTCCTACATGATGATGATATGTACATGTGATGTATGACATAGATAGATAACCATGGACCGTGTGATGTGTGTACATGTGATTATTATTATTAGGACCTGTGAGTCTCTATTTTTCTCATTTATTGTTGGGTCTACGTGCTTGTAATTATATTGTAATTACACGAGAAGGCGAAAGCAGTGAGCGTGGAAGCAATAGCAGGACCCACGAGGTCGAGACGGATGATCTGACTCATAGAGATGCATTGAGATACCGACGAAACTGACGAGACAAGATAGATGATCACAAGACATGGAGATGCGTCGATGCACACATAGATCTTGATGTGAATGATTGGGCCCACTGGCTCAGGCTTGATCACATTAGGATGTGGTTCATGATCATCTGGTGTGATTGCTCATGTGATGTGTGATTGGTTATACACTTACTATATATATATATATATATATATATATATATATATATATATATATATATATATATATATATATATATATATATATATATATATATATATAATATGTATAAGTGTGACACATCATATTAAGAGACCAAATAAAAAAAATCCCCTCTCTCAGTAATATTAAGTTGGTAAACGTTAGGCAATTAGATTAACCCACGAGGCCTTCCATCGTTATAAGTAGGAACTGATTCTCGATGTAGGTTGAGTTGGTCGAGTCCCTCGAGACTCACCTATATCGTGATTCACTATCTTATCTATGATATAGAGATGTCACCAGTGACCTGAGGACATTGTATACTTGGTTGAGTCCTCGAGGGTATATCATCGAATCACTCATCTTGTAATGATGGTGATGACTTAACGGAATATCATGGTTGGTCGAGTCCTCGAGGCCATGGTGGTTCGGAGGTCAAACGGGACAGAATCATAAGGAGTTGTGATCAGCAAGAGTTGCCTACCTTTCCGGGCTTAGTGTGATTGGTCGATTCATTCGAGGTTACACTAAGATACTAATTAGATCTCGATCCCCACTAGAAGTCTGCCGAAGACTTTTATTTCACATGCAGAGGGTGTCGCATGACTCGTTAGAAAAATAGTGGGAGTACAACAAGATAGAAGTCCATATCTTGATTATTTATATTTTCATAAAATCTACATGTTTTTTATTTATGCTACATCTTTATTTTTTAAAAATGCCACTATTAGACTCTCTACATGGCATACTTGATGCCAACCACCTCACTTGTCAAAACTGTGCAGACTAACTCCATAACCTAAGAATAGTTCTCAGTGAAGAAAATCACATATGTCCTTGAAATAGTGATGCCTATGCCCAAGGAAGAGGCAAGTGAGGATGAGATCACTCGCTACATGAAGTATGCAGATGACTCCACTCTTGCTCAGTATTATATGTTGGGCTCCATGACTCCCGAGTTATAGAGACAACATGAAAAGATAGATGTCAGATCCATATTCCTGTATCTTCACAAATTGTTTGAGGAATAGAGAAGAACTCAACGATATGAGATATCGAAGAGTCTCTTCCATAGCAGGATGACTAAGGGGACACTAGTTCAGAACCATGTCCTTAAGATGATTGAGTGGATAGAGAAACTCACAGGTCTAGGAATGATCCTAGAGGATAGCCTGTGTGTAGATCTTGTGATATAGTCCCTTTTAGATTTCTTTTCATAGTTTTCTATGCTGGTAAGACCAGAAAAGAAAAGGAAGACAGATAAGTCCCTTAAGAAGGGTAAGGGTAGATCAAGTAAAGCAAAGGTTGCTATGAAGAACCTAGCAAAGGACAAAAGCCAATACTTCCATCATGCAAAGATGGGCACTAAAAGAGGAACTGCAAAGAGTACATTGTAGAAAAGACAAAACATAAGCTTAGAGAAGCTTCAGATATGCATTCATGATTAGCCTCTATCTGTTAGACTCATATGATAACACAAAGGTATTGGATACTAATAGTGTTTATCATATCTATAATTCATTATAGATTCTGGCAAGACCTAGGAGATTGATAAGAGGCAAGATGGACCTCAAGATAGGCAATAAAGCAAGAGTTGTTGTTGTTGCTATTAGTAAGGTCACCCTACATTTGCTTGTTGGAGCTACTATTGCATTAGATGCATCTTATTTTATTTTCTCTATCATAAAAAATGTTATTTCCATTTTATGTTTGACATTAAATGGTTATAAAGTAGTTTTTGAGAACAATAGTTGTTCAATTATTGAGGATGATAAGATCACCATGAGAGAAATATAATAGTTTGATTATGCTAGAAATTACTCCATATATCATGAGTGTGAGTGAGTCCAGGAGGAAACGAGATGAGGTGAATAGTGCATACCTATAGCATTGTAGGCTAGGTCATATTTATGAGGGAAGGATTCAAAAGTTGCTGATAGATGGATACTTGGATCCATTTGACTATGAGTCATATGCGACTTGCAAATCTTGCTTTCGTAGAAAGATGAACAACTCTCCATTTAGCAAAACTGGAGAGAGAGCCACTGAGTTGTTGGTACTAATATATAGTGATGTATGTAGTCCCATGTCAACTTAGGCCATTAGTGGTTATTCCTACTTTATTATTTTCACTAACAATTTCTCTAAGTACAAACATATGTACTTGATGAAGTACAAGCCCAAGCCTTCAAGAAATTCAAGGGGTATAAGAATGAAATAGAGATTCGTAATGGAGAGAGTATCAAGACTCTTCGATCGATCGAGGATGTGAGTGCTTGAGTATAGAGTTCACCCAGCCCTCAAGAACTAAGGGATTCTATCTCAATGGATACCTCCTTATACACCCTAGCTCGATGGTGTATTCAAAGAAGGAATTGCACATTGTTAGATATGGTGTAGTCCATGATGAGTTTCGCCGACCTACCAATCTCATTTTGGGGATATGCCCTAAAGTCCACAGCTTACCTTTTGAACAGAGTTCTAACTAAGTCGGTAGTGTCTACACTATATAAGATATGAAAAGGGAAGCCTGATCTTAAGGTTGTTAAGATTTGGGGCTATCCTGCCCATGTTAAAAGATACAAGTCCTACAAGTTGAAATCTAGAATGGAACGGTGCAAGTTCATGGGATACCCCAAGGAAACTTGTGGGTATTATTTCATTTACCCCAAGGACCAAAAGGACTTTGTAGCTAAGAGAGTAGTGTTCCTTGAGAAGGAACACATTCTTGGTGGAGATAGTGGGAGCATGATAGAGTTGAGCGAGGTTAGAGAATCTAGCTCAAGCACCATTCCATAGCTAGAATCTATTCAGGTACCTAGCACACAAGTTCTGACTTTACGTAGGTGTGATAGAGTATCCCATCCTCCTAAGAGTATGTGGGACATATCAGAGGAGTGAGCATTAAGGATATTGATCCTTAGATCTATGAGGATCCTATTACGAGTATAGACTCCGGGTTGTAGCAAGAAGCCATGAATTCAAAGATGGATTCCATGTACTCCAACTAGGTTTGGAATCTAGTTGATGCACCCGAGGGTATCGTACCCATTGGCTATAAGTGAATCTTCAAGAAGAAGATCGGAGTAAATGAAAAGGTAGAGACCTATAAAGCAAGGCTCTGGCTAGGGGGGTTCTCATCAAGGTCAAGGTGTTGACTATGATGAAACCTTCTCACCTATAGCCATGCTAAAATCTATCCAAATTCTATTGGCTATTGTAGCACACCTTATGTTGGGAAATCCATTAGGGGGAGTGATATCTCATGCGTAGTGGAAGAACAAAAACAAAACACCCCAGATTTTTCATAGAAAGTTTCTGTCATTGTGCGAAGATCGGTGCGTCAAACAAATCCGTGAAAAACTACACATGTAAAAGAAAGTACCTAGGGAGATCGTATATCCCTGAATTCCTGCAGATCTGTGGGAGAGGATGATGGAGATCAAGCGTCCTCCTCTCTAGTGGTATCCACATGGCAGGGATTACGACGATGCACCTCTCTCTCTCGGGAGAGGAGAACAGGAGATGGCTACCAAAAACCCTCAGCCTATAGAGCTTTGGTTTCCTCCTATTTATAGAAGCCCCCTGAAAACCCTAATGGATCTTTTGCCCAATTGGGTATTGGATCTCCATCCAATTACCCAAGCCTCTTGGATTAGTGGGTCTCTACCCAATAATCTCTTATTAGCAATTATTGGATCTTATCTTAGGATCCAATAATTCAAGGGCTTAATGGATATCCAATAAGATAGGGGGTTCGACGGATATCTTATATCCGAACCTCTACTCGTCGCAACACCTACCATATGCGTGTGACCCTCTGGGCCTAATATCGAGATGGCCGTGAGTCATACTTATTAGAACTCCTTCTGATTTAGTGAATTATTATCTCTATAATAATTCACCCAACTCATCGACTGCGGACGTACCAGGCCACTACGTCGCGACTCCTAGACAATACAAGGGAATCCAATCCTTTAGACCTATCTGTCCTCAGTTACCATGTATCTATAGTCCCTCATCCATCCAATATCCTATAGACCCTATACTGGGTATGGTGTTGTCAGGCCCATACGGTCTCTCCTCGAGTCTTGCTCTTGTCGAATTCTCCTGGAGAACTCTTTCTCTCAATCCGAATAACCTTGGCCAAGGATTTGTTCGAGCAAGAACACATGGGATATTCCTCTCATGATACCGAGAGCGAATGATCCTCTATTGACACTCAATAGCTCTTGTAAGGTTGGCTACCACTCCCAATAACCGGTTGTACTAGATCTGAAACTTTCCAAACCTATAAGTCCGGTATCAAAGAGTGGAGTACTCATACAGGACATCCTTGGTGTCTCAAGTCTAAGGACTAGATACACTACTAGGACTACGGAATCGCTATCTGACGTGAGGTATTAATAACCATCTAGCATTCCGTAGGTGGATTAATCAGTGAACTCATTCTCCAATGAGCACTTGCACTGTACCCTCAGTGTCCCCACACGAGTAGCTTTGAGACCAGCTACCTCCATCATATGAACGGGTATACAGTATACCAGTCTATCCGATTATCTCGATATCCTTCTCGAGTAACCTATGACCAGGATAATTTAGGGTCTGTGTTTAAAGGTGAATCGGTCTCATTATCATGATCTTATCATGATCCGATTCCCATTACACGGATCCAAGGACATCACAGTATATGCAACATGCAAGATAAAGTGTTAAAATGCCTGATAATAAGCAAAGAGATAAAGTGCATATCAAGTCACAAGTACCATTACTCATGTGATTGGCTTGCAGGGCACATATGACTAGCAATCTCCCACTTGACCTAAAGCCAATCACCAACTTGTCTGATCCCCATCAGACCTCTATGACACTCAAAGACAATCTGAGTCAACGACTTTGTCAATGAATCTGCAATGTTATCTTCAAATGGAACTTTTTCCATTACTATATCTTTTCTGGCGACAATCTCTCTAATAAGTTGGAACCTCCTCAGAACACTTTTGATAAGACCTGGGTTCCCTTATTTGAGTAATCATCCCGTATTTGTCGCAGTATAAAGGAGTCAACTCCTCGTTGCTCGGGATGACTCCTAGATCTATGATGAACTTCTTCATCCGCATTCTCCTTATCGCTTTTGCCGCAGCAATGTATTCCGCCTCTGTGGTCGAGTCAGTAGTAGTGTCTTGCTTGGAACTCTTCCAGCATACTACTCCTCCATTCAGGGTGAACACATACCCTGAATTAGACTTGCTATCATTGACATCGGACTGGAAGCTCGAGTCCGTGTAGCCCTCAACCCTGAGGCTACTACCTCCATATATCAGTAAAAGATCATTAGACCTTCTTAAGTACTTAAGGATACTTTTTACTGCTTTCCAGTGCTCCAAGCCTGGAGCTGCCTGATATTTGCTTGTGACACTCAGAGCATGCACTATATCAAAGCTTGGTACATAGCATAGCATACATGATAGATCCTATCGCTGATGCATATAGCATCATATCCATGTATGCCCTTTCTTCAGGAGTCTTTAGAGATATACTCCTAGAAAGTGATATTCCATGTCTTATTGGTATGAGACCTCTCTTGAAATTTTTCATGTCAAACCTTTTGACAATAGTGTCTATGTACCATGATTGAGACAAGCCAAGCATCCTCTTGGATCTATCTCTATAGATCCGTATCCCCAATATGTAGGATGCTTCCCCTAATTCCTTCATGGAGAAGTGCCTAGATAACCAAGTCTTTACTGTGGAGAGCATTCCTACATCATTCCCAATGATCAGGATGTCATCCACATATAATACCAAAAAGGTGATAGTGCTCCCACTTACTTTTCTGTACACACAAGATTCATCTTCGTTCTTAACAAAGTCATAAGATCTGATCACCTCATCAAATCTTATGTTCCAACTTCGGGAAGCTTGCTTCAATTCATAATTAGACCTAAGCAACCTGCACACCTTATCTGGGTTATCCTTGGACACGAATCCCTCAGGCTATATCATATACACCTCCTCCTCAAGGTTATCATTGAGGAATGCGGTTTTGACGTCCATCTACCAGATCTCATAATCATAGTATGCTGCAATAGCCAATAGAATTCGAATGGATTTTAGCATAGCTACAGGTGAGAAAGTTTCATCATAGTCAACACCTTGCCTTTGATGATACCCCTTAGCCACTAGCCTTGCTTTATAGGTCTCTACCTTTCCATCTACTCCAATCTTCTTTTTGAAGATCCACTTGCAGCCAATGGGTACATTACCCTCGGGTGCATTAACTAGGTTCAAACCTTGTTGGAGTACATGGAATTCATTTCTGAATTCATGGCTTCTTGCCATTTCCCGGAGTCTATGCTCATAATAGCCTCCTCGTAGGTCTGAGGATCAATATCCTCAACATCCTCTCATCTGATATGTCCCACATATCTCTCAGGAGGATGGGATACTCTATCGGACCTACGTAAAGTTAGAACTTGTGTGTTAGGTATCTGAATAGATTCTAGAATGGTGCTTGAGCTAAGTTCTCCAATCTTGCTCAACTCTATCATGCTCCCACTGTCTCCACCAAGAATGTGTTCTTTCTCAAAGAACACTGCTCTCTTGGCTACAAAACCTTTTGGTCCTCAAGGTGATAGAAATAATACCCACAAGTTTCGTTGGGGTATCCCACGAACTTGCACCGTTCCATTCTGGATTCCAACTTTTCAGGGTTGTGTCTCTTAACGTGGGCAAGGCAGCCTCAAATCTTAACAATCTTAAGATCAAGGATCTTCTCATTCCATATCTCATATGGAGTAGACATCACTGACTTGGTTGGAATTCTGTTTAGAATGTAAGCTGCGGTCTCTAGAGCATATCCCCAGAATGAGATAGGTAGGTCGGTGAAACACATCATGGAACACACCATGTCTAACAGTGTGCAATTCCTCTTTTCTGATAGACTATTAAACTGTGGTGTATAAAGAGGTGTCTATTGGGATAAGATCCCATAGTCTTTGAGGAACTGGGAGGGTCACCTCAAGTTTGTTCATATTAAATTCATTATGAACCGAGAAAAGGAATCTGGTAGGGACTAAAGCACAAGATCCACACACAGGTTATCCTCTAGGACCATTCCTAGACCTGTGAGTTTCTCAATCCACTCAATCATCTTAAGGACATGGTTTTGAACTAGTGTCCTCTCAATCATCTTGGCACGAAAAGACTCTTTCATATCTCATATCACCGAGTTCTTTCCTATTCCTCAAAGCATTTGTGGAGATGCAGAGTATGGAATTAGCATCCATATTTTCATGCTTTGTCTCTCAGAACTTTCAAGTAGCCATAAAGGCCAACATATAACACTGAGCAAGAGTGGAATCATCTAAGTACTTCATATAACGAGCGATATCATCCTCGCTTGCCCCTTCGTCGGGCGTAGGGATCACTGTATCAAGGACATACGTGATTTTCTCCACCGTGAGAACGATTCTCAGATTGCGAAGCCAATCCATATAATTTGGACCAGTGAGGCGGTTGGCATCAAGTATGCCACGTAAAGGATTTGAAAGTGATATTTTTCTGAAATAAAAGATGTAGCAGAAATAAATAACATGTAGACTTTACAAAAATTTAAACAATTAAGATAAGGACTTCTATCTTAATATATTCTCACTAATTTTTTGTGAGACATACAACACCCTCCGGTATGTGAATCAGAGACCCCCGATGGATCTCTAGTGGGGATCATGATCCAATCGGTGTCTTAACGTAACCTCGAGGGACTCGACCAATCACGTTAAGCCCGTAAAGGTAGGCAACTCTTGCCAATCATAACTCCTTGTGATTCCCGTCCTGTTCGGCCTCCGAATCACCATGGCCTCGAGGGACTCGACCAACCATGATGTTCGGTTAAGTCATCACTATCGTTACCAGATGAGTCTGATTCGGTGATATACTCTCGAGGGACTCGACCAAGCATACCATGTCCTCAAGTCACCAATGACATCTCTATGTCATAGATAAGATAGCGAAACACGATATAGGTGAGTCTCGAGGGACTTGACCAACTCAACCTACACCGGGAATCGGTTCCTACCTATAACGATGAAGGCCACGTGGGTCAATCTAATTGCCTCACGTTTACTGACTTAGTATTATTAATAGAGGGTATTTTGGTTTGGTCTCTAATATAATGTATCACACATACATATATATGTATTTAATATATATATATATATATATATATATATATATATATATATATATATATATATATATATATATATATATATATATATATATATATATATATATATATATATATATATATATCTAGTAGGTATATAACTAATCACACATCACATGAGCAATCACGCCAGATGATCATGGACCACATCCTAATGTGATCAGGCCCGAACTAGTGGGCTCAATCACTCACATCAAGATCTATGTGTGCTTCGGCGCATCTCCATGCCCTGCGATCGCCCTTCTCGCTTCGTCGGTTCCATCGGCATCTCAACACATCTTTATGCGTCAGATCGTCCGTCTCGGCCTCATGAGTCACGCTACCATTGTGCCACTCTGATGTAATTACAACATAATTACAGGCACGCAGGCCCGACAATAAATAAGAAAAGAATAGAGGCTCGCAGGCCCCAATAATAATAATCACTTGTGCTAGGGATCGAGAGGCACTAAGAGGGGGGGTGAATTAGTGCAGCGGTAAAGAACGATAGATTTTTCAGCGATTAACACAAGTTTTGAAACTTCGTACGAATGAATGCAACGTTTCGTTTGAACCCGGAAAGATTGCGTTTTAACTTTAAAGCATACGTAATAAGATGAAGATGAAGTTGAGTAAATAAGGCAGCATATGAAAATGGTTTACAGCAAAGTAAGTTGCGAGAAAGTAAATGCAAACCGATTTATAGTGGTTCGGTCATCCGACCTACATCCACTTCCGAAGCCTTCTTCGATGAGGCTCCCAACTTCCACTAGCAAATCCTTTTGAAGGGGAAGGACCAAATACCCCTCTTACAACCCTTTTACAAGAAGTTCACACTCTTATAAATTTTTCAAAGAGAAAGAAGGAGGTGAACACAAGCTATTGAAAACTAGACTTTCCTAAGTCTTTTCCTCAATTTCTAACTCTCAAAAGGGTCTTATTTAGCTGAGAAAGGGGGGGTATTTATAGATCCAAAATGGATTCAAATTTGGGCTCCAAATTTGAAATCAAATTGGAGTTCCCGGTGCTGGTGGTGCTACCGCCTATCAGTCGTCAGACTGACAATGCACAGGCGGTACTACCGCCACTGTTACTGTAGCTGGGCGGTACTACCACCCAGGTCATTTTTAGCACAGTGGTTTCGGCCGAAAACTCAAACCGGTCCAAATGAAGTCCGAATTGGCTCAAATTTGGTTTATAGGATTAACACCTAATCCTAAACCAAATTATGTACTAACTATAAATTTTAAAGACATTTTTTAAGCTATTTCAAAGTCCATAAGATAAGACTTCTTTCGGTGAGCTTTCGGCGAACTTCCGGTGGTCTTCCGACGAACCCTCGGAAACCATACCGCGGACTCTCGGCAAGCTCCCGGACTTCATGATAATATTGGTGAGTTCCATCGAACTTCTTTGGCAAGCTCCGATCTTTCTTGGCAAGCTCCGTTGACTTCCAACGAACCTTCCGGCAAACTTCCGAAAACCCTTCAGCAAGCTCCCTACTCATTCTCGGTTCCGGCAACTACTCCCAACGAATCTTCGGACTTCCATCGAACTCTCGAACTCCCAACGATCCATCCCACTTGTCTTCCAGCACTTTGTTTCGCTTTACATCTTCATCATCATCATAGTTAATCCTGCGCATAAACAAACAAACACTCTACTTCGATCTAGACAGTTATTACAACACGAATTGACATTCAGTTGCCAGGCACGTTATTGGTCGGCGCTTTGTTCGAACCTTCGGCACATCATCTTCTTTTGCGGTCCGTTGCCCAATCAGCAGATGACCTCCACAACCCCGATATGCTTGGCGCAACATGCATCTTGGCCTGATGCCCGACGTACGAGGCCTTCAGCCAATTGTCGATCGAACCTCCGGCTCGACATCGATATCGAGCGTGATCACGGCGCCAGCGTCAATTCCTCCGGCGTCAATTGTCTAATCACGATCGATAGTAGACTGCGTAACTCAAAACAGTTAGATAATAAAGCACAATCAATTAATTTCATCATCAAAATTTTAAATTCAATAATTTCTCCCTTTTTGATTTTGACAACTAATTGATGACTAACGGAGTTAACCATAACTCCCGGAGTTTAACCAAACTCCCCCTATGAATATGCCATTGATAGAAACTTGGATTATCCCAAATCCAAGCAACATTTATCACAATTAAGAGAATCATCAAACCATCATGTAAATATATAAAATATTCAATCAATGCATGAAGTCATCAATCTACTTCTCCCCCTATGTCATCAACAAAAAGGAGAAATAACATCATAGCTAGTTTTCAAGGATATGCAAATTTGACAACACACTAGCTATTAATCACATCATACCATATTTAAGCATAGCTTTGCAATACAACATCTAATCATACCATTCAATCATAGCAAGTTTTTTTAAGGATGGGCAATGATGGCAATTTTTTTACTTGCTTCTTGAGATGTGCAAGTTGTACTTTCTTTGCTTCCTTTGCATGTTCTAGCTAGCAAAATTTTTCTTTGCGATACATAAGCTACAATAAATCTTCTCCCCCTTTGTTTTTATCAAAAAAGTGGAGTACAAATAGTCAATTCTTTGATCATGACAAAATAACAAATTTGCAACATGAATTTTTAGCATATTAAGCCATGAATTCAAGGGAGTCAAAAATCATGATATGATAGAAAAGAATGATAAGCAAGCAATCAATAATGATAAGCAAGCTAACATACTTTGCGACATGCAAGTTAGCTTCCTTTCAATTCTTCTCTTTTGTAACTAAGTTTCACCTTTGCATGCTATCAACTTTTTGTTTGCAATGAGCTAGCAATTATATATAATCACTTTAAACATATATGCTAACTTTTCATTAAAACATACAAATATAAAGGCATGGCAAGTGTAACATTTCAAATTTTTGAAGTTTTACATTTTGCTTCTTTTGAAATAGTCAAGATAGCAATATTTATATCCTTTGAGATAGCAATCCTTAACTTCTTGTGAAATTGCAAGGTAGCAATTTTTCTCCCCCTTTGTCTTTGTCAAAAAGAAGGGATGACTAAATGGCTAAAAATTTCAATGATTATACAAGCCATTTTTCATATCAATTATAAGTTTGAAGTGTGTTCTAGTGCATCAATAAAAATATACATCAATTGTTCAATCATCACATGATGCAAATAAGACAACAATGCAAAGAAATCATGTCATGAAGGATATCAATATGTAAATTCAACAAGGATCAAAACCAAAGATATCATTCATAATTCATAACTTTCTTTTAGCAAGATCAAGATCATGATTTTAAAACAAATTCTAAGCATATAATTTCGAGAAATCAAAATCATGATTCATAAATATTTTCTTTAGCATCAAGTTCCAATTCATGATAAAGGTTAGATATACAACCTAGAATCATGATGCATAAGAACATAGCATTCTCATAGATCAAGTCATGATTCATCGATTCTTCATCATAAAGTAAATTTTATTTATCAAATATTTAATTTACCACACAAGACAAAGAAATCATGTCACTTCTAGGATCATAAAATATATGACATCAAGGCTCATGATTCATTTGAAAAGATATAGCACAAAGAGCAACTTGATTCATGTATAAGAATTTTTATCAAGATCACATTTCATAAGAATCAAGATATTTTCTTTAGCAAAGAATCACATAAGCATTTCATTATTGTATAAGAGATCTCATTGCATCATGATTTATAAATTCTTTCTCTACAACATAAATCATGGGAGGTATAATAGCAATGATAAAAGAAGCAATTAAGAAGAAAGTATTTCAATTCACATAAATATCTCAAGTCAAGAATTTAAAGTCATAATTTCAAGAGATTAAGAGAGGAGTCATAAAATCATTCAAACTCATTTTGTTAACTCAAAACTCGTAATCAAATTTATCAAAATCATTCTCGAGATTCAAGAACATAATATACATGGATTCATCATTTGTCTTTTATCAAAAATTCGATAACTTTAGAGAGACAAATTTCAAAAGTCATGTATTTCCTTTTTATGATTTTTATTATCTAAGTATGTCTTTATATGCCAAATCAAAATAAGTATTCAAAACTAAAAGACAAACTTCATTATAAAAATCATCAAAACAAAAATATAACACATTATTTCAAGATATGATATTCAATTTTCATGATAATGTGTTTCACTTTGTTTCAAACAAGTGTGCTCATATTTCAAAAGATGAGTATCAAATTTAAGACCAAAACATGAGTTTGTCATCAAGCTATGATATCACAAAGTCATTAAGCTTGATAACAAACTTTTAATATTTTCATTTCAATGGTGATTTCATAATGTATGTTCAAACATTTATATGGAACCCATCATTGTATAAATTCAAAATACAAGTTTGTCATTAAACCCATTAAGATCAAATGCATCAAAATCTTTTATTCGAAAATTTTAATAAGAGCAACATAAATTGATTACATATGAGCATGTATCAACTTTTTAAAGCAAGACGTAAGTTTCGTCATAAAGACCGTTAAGACCAAACACATCAAAAATAAAACATCATGATTAAAATATTTTTAACTTTTGTATTTTATTTTATGTGGTTGATCTTATATATATGCATATTCAAATTTTCATGTAAAAACGAAATCATCAATATGCTTGCTTCTATCTTTTAATTATATTTGGTGTGCAAGCATTATCTTGAAACATGCTATTAATTTTTATGTCAAAAATCATGCATCTTGTTTGAAATCAAAAGCAATGTAAAATCATCAAGATTCATGAATTTATCATGATCATACGTATAGAGCATTTTCATTTATCAAGTAAGACTTCACATAAGCATGCCCAAAAACTTTTTGCATGAAAGATATGTATCAAATTTAAAACCAAAAAGTGATATGAAAATCATCAAGATTCATGGATTCATTATGAATATATTATTTCAAAATATGAGATTTCAAGTCATCAAGTATGATACAATTATTAAGCATGTTTTCATAATGCATCATCAAAATCATTTTAATTCTTTCTTTTATTTGTAATAACAAGATGATCAATGCTCAATTTTTTGCTAAAATCATGCATCATTTTATGAAAATGTGAAAAATAATTTTGTCATGAAAACCATTAAGTCCGAATATACATTATTCCAAAATGTAGGATTTTAATCTTCATCATTTCAATTCCTCATTAAGCATGATACAAAAATTTAAAGATCAAACATCATGTTTAGAAACGAAATATAAAACATCAAGATACACATGCATGGATTAATCCAAGGCAATATCACAAATTATGCAAGTATCATTCATAATTTTTACTTTTCAAAAATACTAGAAAGAAAAGCATAGTATAATTTTAAAACAATTTAAATTTCCAAAAATACAAGAAAAGCATGAAAAAACTCCTACTAACTAAGTTAAGCATTCATGGTAAGCATTATGTAATTTCAAAATAATTCAAGGGAGTTAAGTTACTTACCTTATAGTCGAAGCCCGTTAAAGCCCAATTCGTCATTTCGTCATTTGATTCTTCTTTGCGCTTCTTCTTCATCTTTGACCTCTTCCTCCATTCAAGTTTATTTGTACTTTTTAATTTTTATTTAATAAACTTGTTAACATTCATTGTTATGTGTTCAATGTCCTCATTGTCCTCATCACTTGAGTCATCACTCAAGTGGCATTCATTTATCCGATGTTCCAAATCCTTCTTGTTCTTTATAAGGTGGTTCATATGTTCATCATGTTCCAAATGTTCGAAGAAACTCATTTCATATGTCATTAGTGAACCGATTAGTTCTTCTAATAAAAAATTATTTAAATTTTTACTCTCTTGTATTCTGATTTACTTTTGGATCCCAACTATTTGGGAGGGATCTTAAAATCTTGTTAGTGAGTTCAAAGTTTGAAAAATATTTACCAAGACTTTTCAAGCTATTGATGACATCCATGAAGCGGGTGTACATATCGCCGATAGTTTCGCTTAGTGTCATTCAGAAGAGCTCAAAATCATGCAATAAGAGGTTTACTTTCGAGTCTTTAACTCTACTAGTTCCCTCGTGCGTAATTTCAAGTGTTCACCAAATATTGAAAGCCGTTTCGCACATTGAAATCCGATTGAACTCATTCTTATCTAAAGCGCAAAATAAGGCATTCATAACCTTTGTGTTTAAAGAAAACAACCTTTTCTCCAAATCTGACCATTCGTTCGTCGGTTTAGAGGAAGGTTGAAAGCCATTTTCGATGATGTTCCACAAATCCAAATCCATTGAAAGTATGAAAACTCTCATTCAAGTTTTCCAATATGTGTAGTCCGAACCATTAAAGAACGGTGGACGAAAAATCGAAAAGCCCTCTTGAAAACCATTTAGAGCCATTTCTCACGGATGTAAATCTGAAAGAGAAAGAACGTGGCTCTGATACCAATTGTTAGGGATCGAGTGACACTAAGAGGGGGGGTGAATTAGTGCAGCGGAAAAGAACGATAGATTTTCAGCGATTAACACAAGTTTGGAAACTTCGTACGAATGAATGCAACATTTCATTTGAACCCGAAAAGATTACATTTTAACTTTAAAGCATACATAATAAGATGAAGATGAAGTTGAGTAAATAAGGCAGCATATGAAAATGGTTTGCAGCAAAGTAAGTTGCGAGAAAGTAAATGCAAACCGATTTATAGTGGTTCGGTCATCCGACCTACATCCACTTCCGAAGCCTTCTCCAATGAGGCTCCCAACTTCCACTAGCAAATCCTTTTGAAGGGGAAGGACCAAATACCCCTCTTACAACCCTTTTACAAGAAGTTCACACTCTTACAAATTTTTCAAAGAGAAAGAAGGAGGTGAACACAAGCTATTGAAAACTAGACTTTCCTAAGCCTTTTCCTCAATTTCTAACTCTCAAAAGAGTCTTCTTTCAGCTGAGAAAGGAGGGGTATTTATAGATCCAAAATGGATTCAAATTTGGGCTCTAAATTTGAAATCAAATTGGAGTTCGATCTTTGGCGGTGCTACACTTTGTCAAAATGGTGCTACCGCTGTCGATCGTCAAACGACGGTTACACGATACTACCACCTGGGTAAGTAGGCGTACTACCGCTACTATTATTGTAGCTGGGCGATACTACCGCCCAGGTCATTTTCAGCACAGTGGTTTCGGCCGAAACCGGTCCAAATGAAGTCCGAATTGGCTCAAATTTGGTTTATAAGATTAACACCTAATTCTAAACCAAATTATATGCTAACTATAAATTTTTAAGATATTTTTTAAGCTATTTCAAAGTCCATAAGACAAGACTTCTTTCGGTGAGCTTTCGACGAACTTCCGATGAACCCTCAGAAACCATTCTGCGGACTCCCGACAAGCTCCCGGACTTCATGATGATCTTGGCGAGTTCCATCGAGCTTCTTTGGCAAGCTCCGATCTTTCTTGGCAAGCTCCGCGAACTTCCGACGAACCTTCCGGCAAACTTCCGAAAATCCTTCGGCAAGCTCCCTACTCGTTCTCGGTCGGTTCCGGCAACTACTCCCAATGAATCTTCGGACTTCCATCGAACTCTCGAACTCCCAATGATCCATCCCACTTGTCTTCCGGTACTTTGTTTCACTTTACGTCTTCATCATCATCGTAGTTAATCCTGCACACAAACAAACAAACACTCTACTTCGATCTAGATAGTTATTACAACACGAATTGACATTCAGTTGCCCGGCACGTCATTGGTCGGCGCTTCGTCCGAACCTTCGGCACATCATCCTCTTTTGCGGTCCGTTGCCCAATCGGTGGATGACCTCTGCAACCCCAATATCCTTGGTGCAACATGCATCTTGGCCCGATGCCCGACGTACGAAGCCTTCAGCCGATTGTCGATCGAACCTCCGGCTCGACATCCAATATCCAGACGTGATCACCCGGCGCAACGTCAATTCCTCCAGCATCAACTGTCTAATCCTGATCGATAGTAGACCTACGTAACTCTAAACGTAGTTAAATAATAAACCACAATCAATTAGTTTCATCATCAAAATCCGAGATTCAACAACTTGGACACACATCACATCACAAGTCCATGATCATCTGTCCACATCATACATCACATGTATATGTTATTTTGTTGGACTACTAGATACAGAAAGTAATAGTTAATTAAATTATTTAATTAACATATTTATTTTTATGAAATCAGGGACATAAAAAGAATTTTTTAATTCCTACAAGTATTTTGGTAATTCGACCAAAAGGGCATTTTGATAATTCTATCAAAAGAGACAGAATATGGAATTTTTGAAATTTCTAGGGGTATTTTAGTAATTTTGTCAAAAGGGACAGAATCAAAATTTTGAAATTCTGAGAGGAAAAATGGTCTTTTGCCCTAAAACCCTAATCACTCACCCTTATTGTGCCTACGGCTGCCGCCACCCTGCTAGTGGCGCCCTATGCGCGAGGTAGTGCGTCGCGGTGCCTCGTGGGCGGGCGCCCGCCACCCAACCGTGTGGCGGCGGCGGCGACCGGCCGTAGCAGTGGCGCAGCGTCGCAGCGCTGCCCTAGCGCGTGGGCGCCACTCGTGCAAGCACCACCACGGAACGCGCGTCTGCGTTGCGCGTCACCCCAAGCAACCGTCAGCGCCTGTGGCGCTTGCGCAGCTCACGGGCGCCCAGCGTCGGTGCGCTGCGGAGTTGGCCGCAGTGCAACGCCGGCGCCCCTACGGGCAGGCCGTAGGCTGCCAGCGCAAGCAGCCTTGCACCGCTGCATGAGCGCGGCAAGGGCAGCAACAGTTGCTGCCCTTCACACGGCCCTTTGCGATGATTTTGGCGTCAAAGCAGATCAAAACATAACACACCGCAGTTTAAGATCCGATCTTCGCTTGAACAACGGCTCACGATACCACTATTGGAAAATCCATCGGGAGGCGTGATAGAACCCGGAGAAATTCTATGGAGATTGATCTTTGAGGATCAACCCTTGGAGCGCTATAGGGGTTCCACCCTCCAAGTAGCCTAGTGGCTGCAATTGTAGATTGATCTTTCTTATTCCAAAGCGGTGGAGACTACAAGTTTATATAGAGCTCCAAACCCTAGACCTAGGGGCTACTTCCTAAGTGAACTACCCAATTTGCCCTCAACCTTAGCGGGCCGGCCCAGTAACAAGGGGGCGACAGCTAAGAAGCCCAAAGACCCAAATATAAACCCTAGCCTCTCTTCTTTATAGGATAGAGGCGGCTAGGTGGGGTTTATTACATTCTCACAGGATTTTTATTAGCTGCTACATGGTTGAGTAGGACCTTACCCTGCTAGGGTCCTATCAAGCCCGCCCTCTTCAAATCAGCCTTGTCCTCAAGTGGGGTTCCATGAACTCGAGGCAGGAACTTGACTCCTCATATGATTCCCATGTGGCATCTTCAAGTGGTAAATTAGTCCAATGTACTAGTACTTCAGTAGAAGGACGTCGACGACGCATCACCACTCAGTGGTGTTGGGCAGTTGGATCTGGGGTGTCTCGTGTTCTCCCAACTTGAGCTTCAAGCATAACACGTGAAAGATAGGGTGAATTTTGACATCTTTAGGTAATTTAAGTCTGTACGCCATAGCTCCAATACGCATTATGATCTGATAGGGCCCATAAAAACGTGGAGATAGCTTCATGGAGGCTCGTGTGTTGATGGATAGTTGCTTGTATGGTTGTAGGCGAAGATAAACCCAGTCTCCTACTAAAAATTCTCTTTCACTTCTTCGTGTGTCAGCTTGCTACTTCATTCTAGCTTGAGTGGTAGAGAGATTATCCTTTAGCAGCTGTAGGAGTTTGTCCCTGTCAATTAAATCTTGATCGACCTGATCTACCTTAGCCGAGCCAATTACATACTTTGGAATCACAGGGGCCGGTCGACCATATAATGCTTCATATGGGGTACATTTTGTAGATGAATGATATGTAGTATTGTACCACCATTCGGCCCAGGGGAGCCATTTCGTCCACTCCTTTGGTCGATCACTAGCGAAACACCGAAGGTATGTCTCTAAACATCTGTTCACCACTTCTATTTGGCCGTCAGTTTGTGGATGATATGCAGTGCTCATCTTGAGTTTGGTGCCTTGTAACTGAAATAACTCGGTCCAAAATTTACTAGTGAAGACCCTGTCACGATCACTTACGATGGACCTTGGCATCCCATGTAGTTTGACAATATTTTCTATGAAAATCTGAGCAATACTAACAGTAGTGTAGGGATTTCGCACACAAAAATAAGCATATTTCGTAAGTCGATCAACCACCACAAGGATTGTGCTTTTACCTTTGGAAGGTGGTAGCCCTTCGATGAAGTCCATGGAGATGTCAGTCCACACCGAGTCTGGTATGGGTAGTGGTTGTAGTTTCCCTGGACTCGCCACTGTTTCACCTTTTTGTTGTTGACATACATCACATTGTGCTACGTATTCAGAAATAATTTTTTTCATCCCTTTCCAATAAAAGTTTTGCTTCACTCTTTTGTAGGTTCTTAGAAATCCGGAGTGCCCTACTAAAGGTGTGGAGTGCATTTCGTGCAGAATGACTTTGATGCAAGGGGAGTTTGGTATAAGCACAATACGACCTTTATAGCATAGATCCCTCGAATCCCAAGTATAGTGAGCTATTGCGCTTGGATCCTCCTCCAATTTTTTGATGATGTTGCTGGTTTCTGGATCCTTCTTCCATTCCTCCCCCTCTGGTTGCTACTGGAGATGCATAAGAAAGCCACCATTTATCTTGTGTAAAACTTTCTCCATTCGTTGGGTTGAAACGGTGGTTACGTTGCTTCCGCGCTTCCCGCGTAGGGTGACCTGTTTACCTTTGCAATAGAATTTCATAATCAATTTGGAAAAATTCCAAGAGACATCACCTAGTGTTGTTAGCCATTCTATGCCCAGCACAGCCTCATAATCATTAATTGGTAGGAGGAAGAAGTCAGCAACAATTTCTTGGCCCTACAGTAATAGTTTCACTGTGGGCATCTTTGGTCGCATTTTAGGATTGCCGTCGGCGACCTATACGTCGAACTTGCTACAACCTTCGTTGTAGAGCGCCTTCTGAGCAGAAACCTTACTATTTAGAATGTTATTAGGGCTGCCTGTATCAATGAGAACGGTGATTGGTTGTTGTTTGAGCAGGCCTCCAACTTTCATCGTTTGCGGATTTGAGTAGCCGGCTAGCGCATGTACCATAAAGTCGGTTGATTGTGGCTCTTCTTCCACATCTTCATCCTCATGTTCAAGACTCTCTTCTGGCTGTTCACTGATCTCTTTTTCCACTGGTTCAATCATAAGAAGTCACCCTTTTTTTACAGCGATGCTCGTCGCTCCACGGCTCATCACAATGCCAACATAACCCCTTGGCAGATTGGTCTCGAAGCTCTTCTCTTGTCAACCTTTTTGGTGCAGGAGCTCGACTGATAGTAGGGGCTGGGGTATTCGATATTGTTGGTTGGTGAATGACCCTAGTCCTTCGGGCTTCGTGGTTCAATCGCTCCTCCTGAAGTCGTGCGAAAGAGATGGCTGCCATAAGCGTGTACGGTTGTCGCGCTTTAACTTCTCCCCGAATCTCCAGCTTCAAGCCCTCAATAAATGTCCCCAATAACTATTTTTCAGACCAATCACGAGTTTGATTAGATAACCTTTCAAACCTGGTTTGATACTCCTGGATGGTGGAGGTTTCTCGGATCTTTGCTAGTTGTCCGTCGATGTTCTCGTAATCGGTTGGTCCGAAGAGGATCAGCGGTCCTTCTTTGAATTGTCGCCATGAGAGGACTCCATGAGTGTGTTCAAACCAATCAAACCATTGTATGGCATCCCCTTCAAGATGTATAGCTGCAATTTCTACCATAGATGCATCCGCGGTTTTGTGATATCGAAAATATCGCTCCGCGCGCGAGATCCAACCAATCGTGTCTCCTTCTTCCTATCTAGGGAAGTCCACCCTCATGCGTGGATAGTAGGAATCGGTCATAGAGCCTCCCTTCTCTTGGGAGTCATCTCTTCAGTCAGAGCTCTCTCCTTGATGAGATTTCTTTGGGCTCGGTGTTCGACCCAAATTGAGTTCGACAAAGAGAGCCTGAATCTTATCCTCCATTCACGTCTCGAAGGCTTCGAATTTAGCATTTATCGCCTCCTCGGATGCCATAGTATATGCCTCCAGATCTGTAATATTAAGATCTCTCTTTTGTTGCTAGGTTAAAGGCATGAATTGTTTGAGGGAAGTGGTGGCCGAAAGGGTTTGTGGATCGGTGGATGTAGGCTGCAGTTTAGGCTTGTTTTGTGGCTTTGGGTGCTGTTTGGGGCAGCGATTTGATGGAGTTTTGGGCTGAGATGGTAGTGGATAAAGGTTAGGGAAGAGGGTTTTAGATCTGTGGTAGATCTCAGCAAAGATTTGACAAAAATCAGTGGCAATTGCTGCCTATGTGCGCTGCCTCGTAAGAGCAGAATTGTCGTCGAAGAAATAGCGATTTCTCGAAATTTTCAGCGAAAACTTAGGGATTTGAGGAGGGGGTTTGACGGTAGAATCTTAGTTTAGATAGCAATAAGGATAACAAATTGGATTAAGAAATTTTGGCAGCAAAACAGTAAAGAAATCGGTGCAAGTTGCGATAGCAGAATTCTCGTCGAAAAATTTCAACAGTTTGCGACGAGATTGCAGCAACACACGAATTTTTTTTGATGAATTCCATAATAGATCAATCATGGATGGGAGCCAAGATGATCTATGAGGTGCACAAAAAATTTCGTTCAAAAAGGATAATAATTAGATCGGTTAAAGGCAGCAACATGCGGCTGAAATTTTCTGCAGCGATCCTTCGTTCAAAGATGGTAACTTTTGACGCAAGGAATTCGAGCAAGGGATTGATAGAAAAACTTCTTTTGATATTTTAGATGAAAAATTACAGCAGCAAAAGGTATTGGTGGTAGAAAAATACCATATCTCTGATGCAATTAGAGGTGGTATTTGTAGATTGATTTGATCTACATCAAGAGATGACGGTAGAGAGACGAATCAAGAGCAATTGTGGGAATTGCTTGGCTAATGGTGGGCAGTAGGGATGGCAGCAAAAGCAATAAGATCACTGCTCACGTGCATGATAGAACCCTAGAGGAATTCTATGGAGATTGATCTTTGAGGGGGATCAACCCTTGGAACACTATAGGGGTTCCACCCTCCAAGTAGCCTAGTGGCTGCAATTGTAGATTGATCTTTCTTATTCCAAAGAGGTGGAGGCTACAAGCTTATATAGAGCTCCAAACCCTAGCCCTAGGGGCTGCTTCCTAAGTGAACTATCCAATTTGCCCTCAACCTTAGCGGGCCAGCCCAGTAATAAGGGGGCGGCAGCTAAGAAGCCCAAAAACCTAAATATAAACCCTAGCCTCTCTTATTTATAAGATAGAGGCGGCTAGGTGGGGTTTATTACATTCTCACAGGGTTTTATTAGCTGCTACATGGTTGAGTAGGACCTTACCTGCTAGGGTCCTATCGAGTGATATCTCATGCGCGAAAGAACAAAATAAAACACAGATTTCCCATAGAAAGTTTTTGTCATCGTGCGAAGATCGGTGCGTCAAACAAATCCATGAAAAATTACACGTGTAAAAGAAAGTACCTGTGGAGATCGTATATCCCTGAATTCCTACAGATCTGTGGGAGAGGATGATAGAGGTCAAGCGTCCTCCTCTCTAGCGGTATCCACACGGTAGGGATTACGACGATACACCTCTCTCTCTCGGGAGAGGAGAACAGGAGATGGCTATCAAAAACCCTCAGCCTATAGAGCTTTGGTTCCCTCTTATTTATAGAAGCCCCCTGAAAATCCTGATGGATCTTTTGCCCTATTGGGTATTGGATCTCCATCCAATTACCCAAGCCTCTTGGATTAGTGGGTCTCTACCCAATAATCTTTTATTAGCAATTATTGGATCTCATCTCAAGATCTAATAATTCAGGGGCTTAATTGATATCCAATAAGATAGGGGGTTCAGCGGATATCTTATATCCGAACCTCTACTCGTCGCAACACCTACCATATGTGTGTCACCCTCTAAGCCCAATATTGAGCTGGCCGTGAGTCATACTTATTAGAACTCCTAACTTAGTGAATTATTATCTCTATAATAATTCACCCAACTCATCGACTACGGATGTACCAAGCCACTACGCCACGGCCCCTAGACGATATAGGAGAATCCAATCCTTTAGACCTATCTATTCTCAGTTACCATGTATCTATAGTCTCTCATCCATTCAATATTCCAGAGACCATATACCGGGCATGGTGCTGTCAGGCCTATACGGTCTCTCCTCGAGTCTTACTCTTGTCGGATTCTCCTGGAGAACTCTTTCTCTCTTAATCCGAATAACCTTAGCCAAGGATTTGTTCGAGCAAGGACACATGGGATATTCCTCTCATGATATGGAGAGCGGATGATCCTCTATTAACACTCAATAGCCCTCGTAAGGTTGACTACCACTCCTAATGACCAACTGTACTAGATCTGGAACTTTCCAAACCTATAAGTCCGGTATCAAAGAGTGGAGTACTCATATCGGACATCCTTGGTGTCTCAAGTCTAAGGACCAGATACACTACTAAGACTACGGAATCGCTGTCTGACGTGAGGTATCAATAACCATCCAAAGATTTTGTAGGCAGATCAATCTGTGAACTCATTCTCCAATGAGCACCTGCATTGTACCCTTAGTGTACCCACATGAGTAGCTATGAGACCAGCTATCTCCATCATATGAATGGGTATACAGCACACCAGTCTATCCGGTTATCTCGATGTCCTTCTTGAGTAACCTATAACCAGGATAATTTAGGGTCTATGTTTAAAGATGAATCGGTCTCATTATCGTGATCTCATCACGATTCGATTCCCATTACGCAGATCCAAGGACATCACAGTATATGCAACATGCAAGATAAAGTGATAAAATACCTAATAATAAGTAAAGAGATAAAGTGCATATCAAGTCACAAGTGTCATCACTCATGTGATTGGCTTGCAAGGCATATATGACTAGCACCTTGATTATGAGATCTGGCAGATGGATATGAAATTCCTCAATGGTAACCTTTGTTGAATCTCACATTTTGATGATGAAGTCATTTGATAGGTTATTTAATATAATACATATTATTGAGATAAGTGTGTTGGATTAACTATGTTAGCAATGAAGACATAAAGTGAATTCTGAGTCAAGTACATTGGGAGTTCGTGGAGCTCATTGAGAAGGTTCGGAAAGATTGCCAAAGATTCAAGGAACTTGCCATAAAGTCCGGGATCCTACTAGGAGTCCACTGGAAGAAATCCATGAGTGTGTCGGTAGTCCGTCGGAAGTTCACCAAAAGCTCGCTGGAAAAAAACTCGACATGTCAGTTTAGTTTTTACTTAGAATATATTTTTAATTTTATAGTTAGCAAGTAATTAGGGTTAAGATTATGTGATAATCTTGATTAACCCTAGTAGAAGCCAACTAGGTCTTAATTGGGCTGAATTGGGTCGGATTCAGGGCCCATTCAGTAGTGTTGAACCAGGCTTAGCGGTAGCACCGCACTGGGAACAGGTCCCCAGGTAGTTTGGATGATGGTACCACCCCAGGTTAGTGGTGGTACCGTGATTAATACTCAGCGGTGGTACCGCTAGTCGATAGAGTCCAAGGAACCTGTCAAGAGATGGTACCGCCCAATATACTGGTAAAACATAGTCAACTGGTAATGGTACTGCCAGTACTTGAAAATTCAAGATGTGACTCTTTTTTGCTCTAATTCTGAAGCCAATTGAGTTTATAAATACCCTCTCTTCTCAACTGGTAAAGTACCTTTGAGAAGTGATATAAACTAAGTCTAATCTATAGCAAAATTGAGTTTGATAGCTTGAGTGTTCCCTCCTGCATTTTTACTTTACCAAAATTATGTAAGAGTGTGAGCCACTTGTAAAAATTTTTAAGAGGGGTGCTCGGTCCTTCCCCTTCAAAAAGATTCGATAGTGGAAGTTGGGAACCTCATTGGAGGAGGTTTCGGAAGTGGACGTAGGTTATTTGATCGAACCACTATACATCATTATGTACTACTCTGAATGTATGAGTTTTAATTGCTGCATCTTATTCTTTAATTAGCTACAAATTTTTTGAATTTCTTCTCTCTACTCTCAATCGCATTCTCTCGAATCACTTTGCTTAAATCTCATTCGTCGAATCGAAATTTCTATTCGAGTAACTATTTTCAAAATCAGATTCAAATTTATAAGTTTTATCCGCTGCACTATTTCACCTCCCCCTCTAGTGCTGCTCAGATCTTAACAATTGGTATCAAAGCTTGGTCACTCTCATTTAGTATAAAACCCAAGAGAGATGGCTTATTCCATCATGCAAGAGGGCATTTCATTGCACGTCCGCTTATGTTTAATGGGTCGGATTACACCTATTGGAAGACTTGTATAAAGATTTTTCTTATTTCCATGGATTTTGAACTTTAGAATATCATTGACAATAGATTTCAAAAATCTTCTCTTCCGATAAATGAATGGAATAAATCGGAGAAGGTTTCTGCTCTAAATGCAAAGGCTATGAATGCCTTATTTTATGCACTTGATAAAAATGAGTTTAATCATGTTTCAATTTGTGAATCGGCTTTTAATATTTAGCATAACTCTTGAAATCACTCATGAAGGCACTAACCGAGTGAAAGAGTCCAAAATTAACTTTTGGTCCACTCTTATGAATTCTTTCAGATTAAACCAAGTAAGTCCATCAGAGACATGTACACTCATTTCACGGATGTTGTCAATGGACTCAAAGCACCTGGTAAAAATTTTTCTAATTTCGAACTTATAACTAAAATTTTAAGAGACCTCCCAAAGAGTTGAGATCCAAAAGTTATGGGCATTCAAGAGACCAAGGACTTTAAAAATTTTCCTCTCGAAGAACTTATTAGGTCTCTAATGATCTACGAAATAACATGTCATGCTCATGAATAGCTAGAGAACCCTCTTCCAAAGAATTGGAAGGATATGGCATTGAGAACACAAGAAGACCACTTGAAGAAATCTTCATGTGATGAATACCTAGATGATGAACTTGCACTCTTAACTCGAAAATTCAAAAAATTTATAAGAAAGAATAAATTTAAAAATGATACTAAAAACAAACTTGAACCCAAAAAGGACCAAGTTATATGTTACGAATGTAAGAAGCTAGGACACTTCAAAAGTGAATGCCCCAAGCCAAGAAAAAGCAATCAAAAGGAAGAAAGCTCTAAAGGTGACATGGGACAACTCAAATGGCTCCGAAGATGAAGAAGTAAGCAACAAAGAGGAGGCCAACTTTGCATTGATGGCTTTAGGAGATGAGGTATGTGAGTTATTTAATGAAGATTTATCTTTCGATAAACTTTCAATTGCTTTTCATGAATTATTTGATGAATGTAGAGCTATTAGTAAAAAGTTTAATTTATTAAAAAAGGAGCACGCTTTCTTAGTCGATAAGCTTGAAAGTCTTAAACATGATACTCCATCTTTACTGTCATACTCTAAGTGTGAACACTTAGAGGCAATCAAAAATAAGAACTTGCTACTTAAAAAGATCCTAAACAAGTTTAAGGTCGGTAGCAAGGACTTGGACATGATCCTTGCAAACAAGGGTCATGTCGGAAAAAGATGTGAAATTAGATTCGTGAGTAGATCTTACCGAACTCCAACCATCTTCATTAAAGGACACACACTACATATATCATCTTACTTGAAATGCAACTTTTGTTACAAATTCGAACATGTTGTCTACAAATGTCCATATAAGAAACTTAGCCTACAAAGGTTAATATGGGTTCCTAAAGAAATAATAAGGAACTCAATGAACAATGATAAGTTTAGTAGATCAATAATTGAGGCACCCAAGTTCAAATTGGTACTTAAAAGCCATCCTCTTTTATAGACATTCACCCACATAAGCTAGGAGCAAGAGATAGTATCTTGATAGTGGATGCTCAAGGCACATGGCGGGGATCCATCTCAATTCTCTAAACTCACTAGCTAAGACGAAGGGTATGTCACTTTTGGAGACAACAACAAGGGTAAAATCATTAGCAAGGGAACTATAGGAAACAAATCAAGTTTTTCAATTGATAATATATTATTAGTAGATGGTTTAAAGTATAATCTTTTGAGCATTAGTCAATTATGTGATAAGGGATATATTATAAATTTGAATCTAATGCTTGTAATATTGAAAAACCATACAACAACACATCTATGATTGTAATAAAATAAAATAATGTCTACACTATAAACATTGATGATCTTAGTTATGAAATATATTTTTTGGTTTTGAATGATGATGCTTGTTTTGGCATAGGAAATTAGGTCATGCTAGCATAAAACTAATCTCTCAAATCACATCTAAAGATCTTGTAAGGGGCATTCCCAATGTTAAGTTCATTAAAGACAAAGTATGTGATGCTTGTCAACTAAGAAAATAAATAAAAATTAGATTCAAACCAAAGAATTAAATAAGCACCTCTAGACCATTACAATTCATCCATATGAATTTATTTAGACTAATTGATACAACAAGTCTAGGAGGTAGCAAATATGCCTTTGTAATTGTAGATGACTATAGTATATTTACTTAAACCTATTTCTTGGCTCACAAAAGTGATTGTTTTAAATGTTTCTCTAAATTTTGTAAACTTGCTCAAAACGAAAAGGGTTTCATGATCTCATAGAATCGGAGTGATCACGGTTGTGAATTCCAAAATCGTGGCATCCAAAACTATTGTGAATCTAATGGATATAACCATAACTTCTCTACTCCAAGGAATCCTCAACAAAATGGAGTAGTAGAAAGAAAGAATAGAAATTTATAAGAAATGGTAAGAACCATGTTAAATGAACATAGTTTACCCAAATATTTTTGGGCCGAAGCCATTAATACGGCTTGCTATGTCATGAATAAGGTTCTAATAAGACCATTTCTATTCAAAACTTCTTATGAATTGTGGAATAACAAAAAAACCAAATGTTTCTTATTTTAAAGTTTTCGGTTACAAATGCTTTATCTTGAATGAAAATAATACCTTAGGAAAATTCGATGCTAAATCCGATGAAGACATCTTTCTTGGTTACTCTTCCATTTCTAAAGCTTTTCGTATTTTTAACAAGAGAACCTTAGTTATAGAAGAGTCTATTTATGTAGTTTTTAATAAAAATTTTGAATTTAAGAAAAATGATTTTGATGATGATCTTGGTTTTGATGGTTTGAATTTAAATGAACCCTCTCCTCAAAATTGTAACTTGGATGCATCTTCTTCCCAAATTTCCTTACCTAAGGAATGGAAGTATGTAAATACCCATCCAAAAGAGCTAATTATAGGAGACACATCAAAAGGGTTCAAACTCATTCCTCTTTTAAAAATTTTTATGCCAACACCACTTTCCTTTCTCAAATTGAACCTAAGTGCATTGACGAAGCCTTGAAAGATGATTATTAGGTTATCGCTATTAGGGATCGAGCGGCACTAAGAGGGGGGGTGAATTAGTGCAGCGGTAAGGAACGATAAATTTTCAATGATTTAAACAAGTTTCAGAAACTTCGTACGGTAAAAACTTCGTTTCATATTGTGAAAGCCGTATCGATGGAATCATATTAGAAAAGCTCTAACTTAAAGATGTTTGCAGAGATGAGAAGTAGAGTATCAAATTAAGTGGAAAGGGTTTGCACCAAAGTAAATAGCAAGAACGTAAATGCAAACCAGATTTTTATAGTAGTTCGGTCATCCGACCTACGTCCACTCCCGATTCCTCTTGCTTGAGGCCACAGGCTTTCCACTAGCTATCCTCCTTCTAACGGATGAGGATAAACTCCCTCACAGCACCTCTCCTTTTGATGGGCTTAGGAGATAACCCTTACAAGCACTCTTACCCCTCTCTTGGACTAGAACACTCTTAAGACTTAGAGGGAAGATTTGACACACTTTTAAGAGAGTTTCCCCCTTCTTTTTTTCAGTTCTAGGCACTCATTCATCTATGAATGAGAGAGGTATTTATAGGCCTTAAAGTGATTCAAATTTGGAGCCCAAACTTGGAGCCAAAATTTGAACCATTTTGAATTTCCTAGTGCTGGCAGTACTGGGTGGTGCCACCACCCATCCAGCGGTGTACTGTTGGTGCCCATGGGTGCTAGGCGGTGCTACCACCCCAGCCAAGCGGTGCCACCGCCTAGCTCTCAGCCACTGGGTGGTACTACCGCCCAGGTCATTTTAGCACAGTAGTTTCGACCGAAAACTCGACCGAAACCGGTCCAAATGAAGTCCGAATTAGCCCAAATTTGGTTTATAGGATTAACACCTAATCCTAAACCAAATTATGTGTTAACTATAAATTTTAAAGATATTTTTTAATCTATTACAAAGTCCACAAGACAAGACTTTTTTCGATGAGCTTTCGGTGAACTTCCGGCGGTCTTCCGATGAACCCTCGAAAACCATTTCACGAACTCCCGGCAAGCTCCCGGACTTCACGATGATCTTGGCGAGTTCCATCGAGCTTCTTTGGCAAGCTCCGTGAACTTCTGACGAACCTTCCGGCGAACTTCCAAAAACCCTTCGGTAAGCTCCCTATTCATTCTCGGCAGGTTCCAGCAAAACTCCCAATGAATCTTTGGACTTCTGTCGAACTCTCGAACTCCCAACGATTCATCCCACTTGTCTTCCGGCACTTTGTTTTGCTTTACGCCTTCATCATCATCGTAGTTAATCCTGCACACAAACAAGCAAACACTCTACTTTGATCTAGATAGTTATTACAACGTAAATTGACATTCAGTTGCCCGGCACGTCATTGGTTGACATTTCGTCTAATCCTTCGGCACATCATCCTCTTTTGCGGTCCGTTGCCCAATCGGCGGTTAACCTTCGCAACCCTGATATCCTTGGCGCAACACGCTCTTCTAGGCTTGATTCTCGACGTTCGAAGCCTTCCATCGATTGTCGACCAAACCTCCGACTCGACATCCAATATCTAGATGTGATCACCCGGCGCAATGTCAATTCCTCCAGCATCAACTGTCTAATCCTGATCGATAGTAGACCTGCGTAACTCAAAACGTAGTTAGACCACAAATCACAATCAATTAGTTTCATCATCAAAATCCGAGATTCAATAATCTCTCCCTTTTTGATGATGACAACTAATTGATGACTAACGAAGTTAACCATAACTCCCCGGAGTTTAACCAAACTCCCTCTATCAATATGTCATTGATAGAACACTTGGATTATCCCAAATCCAAGCAACATTCATCACAATGTTATGAGAATACATTTAAACCATCATGCAAATATATAAAATATTCAATACAATGCATGAAGTCATCAATCTACTTCTCCCCCTATGTCATCAACAAAAAGGAGAAGTCGCATCATAGCTAGTTTTCAAGGATATGCAAGTTTACACATACTAGCTATCAATCAAGATATTCAACATACATTATGGCAAAAAAAAAATTTTAAAGATGTCCAAGCATAGCAAATGAACACTTGCTTCTTGTGCAAGTTTGCACTTTGATTTCCTTAAATTTGCAAGATAGCAATTTTTGATATTTCAAGATAGCAAGTTCTTTTCCTCTTTTATTGCAAGCAAGATAGCAATTTTCTTCCTCTTGAATGAGTTAGCAAATTTTTCATGCAAGCTAGCAATAAGCTTTCTCCCCCTTTATCAATGTCAAAAGAAAGGGAAGATCAAATATTTCAAATAATCTTGCATGAGATTCAACAATAATTTGTAACAAAAATGTAAGCAATTTTGTTGAAAAAGTGAAGTTGAGCAAGATTTTTGCCTCTTGAGATAGCAACTTTTTGCTTCTCAATGTTTAAGCTAGCAAATTTTTCTCTTTTGATGCACAAGCTAGCAATTTAACTCCCCCTTTTATCATTATCGAAAGAAAGGGAGAAACCAATGATCAATTATAAATTTACATCAATCAATATATCAATCATCACATGATACATACAAGATGGTATTGAAATATAAGAAATTATGTCATGAAGGATATCAATATGTAAATTCAACAAGAATCAAAACCAAAAGATATCATTCATGATTCATAACTTTTCATTTTAGCAAGATCAAGATCATGATTTTAAAACAAATTCTAAGCATATAGTTCCGAGAAATCAAAATCATGATTCACAAATATTTTCTTTAGCATCAAGTTCCAATTCATTATAAAGGGTATACAATCAAGAATCATGATACATAAAAAAAGGTTCTCATAGATCAAGTCATGATTCGATGATTCATCATAAGACAAATTTAATTTTCAATCATCACACAAGGCATGCAAGGCAAAGAAATCTTGTCATTTTTATATCATGAAATATATGACATCAAGGCTCATGATTTATTTGAAAAGATATAGCACAAAGAGCAACTTGATTCATGCATAAGAATTTCAAGTATCAAATATCAAGATAAATGTCATACAACCAAGAATCATGATATATAAAAGCATATCAATATCAAGGATCAAGTCATGATTATAAGTGCTAACATATTTTCTTTTCATTCATTTTTAAGCCATGATAAAAGAATAAATCAATGATTCAAATATTAAGCACATTTCTTTTTCATCAAATTTTCAATCATCACATAAGGCATTCAAGGAAGTATTGAAATAATAAAAAAAATCAATTTTAGCATATAATGTTTCAATCTTCGATCTTGAGTCATGAATCCAAAAGTCATAAATCAAAAGGTTCATGAATCATTTTGACAAGTCTCCTTTTTAGGAAATAACAAGTGGAAGTCTTAGGAGATCAAACACAAGATCTTGATTCATACATAAGAATTTTTACCAAGATCACATTTCATAAGAATCAAGACACAAATTTATAAAAATTCAAGTATCAAATTTCGAGAAATCAAAAAACAAGTTACATTTCATTTAAAGAATTTTCTTTTGATAAAACGGAAGGAGCATGGTAAACGATCTTGATTTATAAAGAACTTCAAGTTATAGTTGTCAAGATCATGATTTCAATAAAATTTCTTTATAGCAAAATGAAATCTTTTAGAACTTGATTCAAACATTAAATACGTCTTAACAAGTCATAATTCCAAAAGATTCAAGAATCATTAAAAGAAAAATCATTGAAGTTCAAATCATCATCTCAAGATTCATAATCAAATTATCATTTTTGAAATTCACAACATGAATAAAGTCATTACCATATCATCAAAAACTCATTCATAATTCTAGTGGTTTACAAAATATCATAAATGAATTTATCACTTGTCTTTCATCAAAAATTGAAAACTTTAGAGATAGAAAGATTTCAAGAAACATGCATTTCTATTTTATGATTTATTTCATATGAGCATGCCTTTGTCTTTTAATGTCAAATAAAATAGAAATATCAACATTCAATATCGAAAGACAAACTTCATCATAAAATTCATCAAGATAAAAATATAACACATTATGAGATTCAATTTATCATGATAATGTGTTTCATTTTGTTTCAAATAAGTGTGCTCATGTTTCAAAAGATGAGTATCAAATTTAAGACCAAAACATGAGTTTGTCATCAAGATATGATATCACAGTCATTAAGCATGATAACAAACTTTTAATATTTTCATTTCAATGATGATTTCATAATGTATGTTCAAACATTTATATGGAACCCATTATTGTATAAATTCAAAATATAAGTTTGTCATTAAATCCATTAAGATCAAATACATCAAAATCTTTCATTCAAAAATTTTAATAAGAGCAACATAAATTGATTACATGTGAGCATGTATCAACTTTTCAAAACAAGACGTAAGTTTCGTCATAAAGACCGTTAAGACCAAACACATCAAAAATAAAATATCGTGATTAAAATATTTTTAACTTTCATGTTTTATTTTATATGGTTGATCTTATATATATGCATGTTCAAATTTTCATGTAAAAACGAAATTATCAATATGCTTGCTTCTATCTTTTAATCATATTTGGTGTGCAAGCATTATCTTGAAACATGCTATTAATTTTGTGTCAAAAATCATGCATCTTGTTTGAAATCAAAAGCAATGTAAAATCATCAAGATTCATGAATTTATCATGATCATACGTATGGAGCATTTTCATTTATCAAGTAAGATTTCACATAAGCATGCCCAAAAACTTTTTGCATGAAAGATATGTATCAAGTTTAAAGCCAAAAAGTGATATGAAAATCATCAAGATTCATGGATTCATTATGAATATATTATTTCAAAATATGAGATTTCAAGTCATCATGTATGATACCATCATTAAACATGTTTTCATAATGCATCATCAAAATCATTTTAATTCTTTCTTTCATTTGTTATAACAAGATGATCAATGCTCAAACTTTTGCTAAAATTATACATCATTTTAAAATTTTAAAAAATAATTTTTATCATGAAAATCATCAAGTCCAAATATAATACAAGGCAACATCAAAACTACATTTCTTTCATTTGGAAAATTTGTGGGTTAGGTCTTTTAGTTTTGTAATTGATTTCATGAAGACATGCATCATCTAAAAACTTCATCATAAAAAGGATTAAGACACATTAATCCAAGATAGACATTTTTAAATTAACATTACTTCAAATCCTCATTGCATGAAAACCGAAGTACACAATCATGGATTAACCTATTAAACATAATCATGCTAATTAACTTTTGTGTTAAACCATGCATCAAAATACGATATGGAAATCATAAACTAAGTAATCATCATTCATAATAAGTTTTGAATCATAACATGCATGAAACTTTAACAATATAGTTTTCTATGATCATTTTTATAATTTTTCAAAAATGCTAGAAGGAAAATCATAGCATAATTTTTTAAAACAATTTGTTTTAATTTCCAAAAAAAAACTACTAACTAAGTTAAACATTCATGAAAAGCATCATGTAATTTCAAAATAAGGTAAAAGCAACTTGGGTGAGTTTCTTACCTCATTGTCGAAAACCGTCAAAGCCCATTTCGCCTCTTCTTTACTTGATTTTTCTTTGCAATCCTTCTTCTTCTTTAGCCTCATCCTCCGTTCAAGTTCATTGTTCATTTTAGATTTTATTTAATGAACTTATTAAGATTCATTAAAAGTTCAATATCCTCTTCATTGTCCTCATCACTTCAGTCATCACTCAAGTGGCATTTCATAGTTCGGAGTTCCAAAACCTTCTTGTTCTTTAGAAGGTGGTTCATATGTTCATCATGTTCAAGATGTCCTAGGAGGCTCATTTTATATGTCATTAGTGAGCCAATTAGTTCTTCAATCGGAAGGTCATTTAGATTTCTAACTTCTTGTATTGCGGTTACTTTAGGATCCCACCTTTTTGGAAGGGATCTTAAGATCTTGCTTACGAGTTCAAAATCCAAAAAAGATTTACCAAGAGCTCTTAGACTATTGACGACATTCGTGAACCGGGTGTATATATCATCGATAGATTCACTTGGTGTCATTTGGAAGAGCTCAAAATCATGCAATAAGAGATTTACTTTTGAGTCTTTAACTCTACTAGTTCCCTCGTGCATGATTTCAAGTGTTTGCCAAATGTCAAAAGCCGTTTCGCACATAGAAATTCGATTGAACTCATTCTTGTCCAAAGCGCAAAATAAGGCATTCATTGCCTTTGCATTCAAAGAAAAAGATTTTTTCTCTAAGTCCGACCATTCGTTCGTTAGTTTAGAGAGAAGTTGAAATCCATTTTCAATGATGTTCCATAAGTTTAAATTGAGAGAAATCAAGAAAACTCTCATTCGAGTTTTCCAATATGTGTAGTCCGAACCGTTAAAGAACGGTGGACAAAAAATCGAAAAGCCCTTTTGAAAGCCATGAAGAGCCATTTCTTACGGGTGTAAATCCGAATGAGAAATAACATGACTCTGATACCAATTATTAGGGATCGAGCGGCACTATGAGGGGGGGGTGAATTAGTACAGCGGTGAGAGCGATAAATTTTCAACTATTTGAACAAGTTTGAAAACTTAAATGTAAAAACCGTTTAGTATTATGAAAGCCGTATCGGTGGAATCATATAAGAAAAGCTCTAACTTAAAGATGTTTGTAGAGATGAGAAGTAGAGCATCAAAATAAGTGGGAAGGGTTTGCAGCAAAGTAAATAGCAAGAAGCGTATATGTAAACCAGATTTTTATAGTGGTTCAGTCATCCGACCTACATCCACTCCCGATTCCTCTTGCTTGAGGCCACCGGCTTTCTACTAACTATCCTCCTTCTAACAGGTGAGGATGAACTCTCTCACAGCACCTCTCCTTTTGATGGGCTTAGGAGATAACCCTTACAAGCACTCTTACCCTCTCTTGGACTAGAACACTCTTAAAACTTAGAGGGAAGATTTGACACACTTTCAAGAGAGTTTCCCCCTTCTTTTTCAGTTCTAGACACCCTTTCATCCATGAATGAGAGGGGTATTTATAGGCCTCAAAGTGATTCAAATTTGAAGCCCAAACTTGGAGCCAAAATTTGAACCATTTTAAATTTCCCGGAGCTGGCAGTATTGAGCGGTGCCACCGCCCATCCAGCGGTGCTACCGCTGGTGCCCGCGGGTGCTGGGCGGTGCTACCACCCCAGCTAGGTGGTGCCACCGCCTAGCTCTCGGCCACTGGGCGGTACTACCGCCCAGGACATTTCAACATAGTAGTTTCGATCGAAACCAGTCCAAATGAAGTCCGAATTAGCCCAAATTTGGTTTATAGGATTAACACCTAATCCTAAACTAAATTATGTGCTAAATATAAATTTTAAAGATATTTTTTAAGCTATTACAAAGTCGAGAAGATAAGACTTCTTTCAGTGAGCTTTCGGCAAACTTCCGGCGGTCTTCCAACGAACACTCAGAAACCATTTCGTGGACTCCCGGCAAGCTCCCGGACTTCACGATGATCTTGGCGAATTCCATCAAGCTTCTTTAGCAAGCTTCGATCTTTCTTGGCAAGCTCCACGAACTTCCAACGAACCTTCCAGTGAACTTCCGAAAACCCTTCGGCAAGCTCCCTATTCGTTCTCGGTCGGTTCCAGCAATACTCCTAATGAATCTTCGGACTTCCGTCAAACTCTCGAACTCCCAACGATCCATCCCACTTGTCTTTCGGCATTTTGTTTCGCTTTACACCTTCATCATCATCGTAGTTAATCCTGCACACAAACAAACAAACACTCTACTTCAATCTAGACAGTTATTACAATGTGAATTGATATTCAGTTGCGAAGACGTCATTGGTGGCGCCGTCGATCCTTGGCACATCGTCCTCTTTTGTGGTCAATTGCCCAATCGGCGGTTAACCTCCGCAACCCCGATATCCTTGGCACAACACACTCTTCTAGGCTCGATGCGGCGTCGAAACCTTCCAGCGATTGTCGACCAAACCTCCAGCTCGACATCCAATATCCATACGTGATCACCAGGCGCAACGTCAATTCCTCCAGCGTCAACTGTCTAATACTAATCGATAGTAGACCTATGTAACTCAAAACATAGTTAGACCACAAACCACAATCAATTAGTTTCATCATCAAAATCTGAGATTCAACAATTGTAATACAAGAGAAATTAAATTAATTTGAGAGGAATGAGGTGTGGAAGCTTGTTCCTAGACTAAGTGACCATTTAGTTATAGGTACTAAATGGGTATTTAGAAACAAGCAAGATAAATTTTGTATCATGGTTAGAAACAAAGCTAGATTAGTGGTCATGTTGGGAAATCCACAAGGGGAGCGACATCACATACGTAGCGGAAGAACAAAAACAAAACCCCAGATTTTTCATAGAAAGTTTTCATCGGTCATGCGAAGATCGGTGCGTCAAAAACAAATCCGTAAAACTAGACATGTAAAAGAAGATACTTAGGGAGATCATATATCCCTGAATTCTTACAGATCTGTGGGAGAGGATGAAGGAGGTCAAGTGTCCTCTCTAGCGGTATCCACACGGCAGGGATTACAATGATGCACCTCTCTCTCTAGGGAGAGGAGAACAGAAGGTGGCTACCAAAAGAAACCCTCAGCCTATAGAGTTTTGGTTCCCTCCTATTTATAGAGGCCCCTTGAAAACTCTAATGGATCTTTTAACCTATTGGGTATTAGATCTCCATCCAATTACCTTGGATTAGTGAGTCTCTACCCAATAATCTTTTATTAGCAATTATTAGATCTCATCTCAAGATCCAATAATTCAGGGGCTTAATAGATATCCAATAAGATAGGGGGTTTAGCGGATATCTCATATCCAAACCTCTACTTGCAACACCTACCATATATGTGTGACCCTCTAGGCCCAATATCACGCTGGCCATGAGTCATACTTATCAGAACTCCTTCTAATTTAGTGAATTATTATCTCTATAATAATTCACCCAACTCATCGACTGCGGACATACTAAGCCACTACACCATGGCCCCTTGACGATACAAGGGAATCAAATCCTTTGGACCTATCTGTCCTCAGTTACCATGTATCTATAGTCCCTCATCCATCTAATATCTCAGAGATCCTATACTGGGCATGGTACTGTCAGGCCCGTACGATCTCTCTTCGAGTCTTGCTCTTGTCGAATTCTCCCGGAGAACTCTTTCTCTCTCAATCCGAATAACCTTGGCTAAGGATTTGTTCGAGCAAGAACACATGGGATATTCCTCTCATGATACCAAGAGCGGATGATCCTCTTTTGACACTCAATAGCCCTCGTAAGATTGGCTACCACTCCCAATGACTGTACTAGATCTAGAACTTTCCAAACCTATAAGTCCGATATCAAAGAGTGGAGTACTCATACAGGACATCCTTAGTGTCTCAAGTCTAAGGACCAGATACACTACTAGGACTATGGAATCGCTGTCTGACGTGAGGTATCAATAACCATCCGGCATTCCGTAGGCGGATCAATCAGTGAACTCATTCTCCAATGAGCACCTGCACTGTACCCTTAGTGTCCCCACATGAGTAGCTATGAGACTAGCTACCTCCATCATATGAACAGGTATACAGCACACTAGTCTATCCGGTTATCTTGATGTCCTTCTCGAGTAACCTATGACCAGGATAATTTAGGGTCTGTATTTAAAGGTGAATCGATCTCATTATCATGATCTCATTACAATCTAATTCCCATTGCACAGATCCAGGGACATCATAATATATGCAACACGCAAGATAAAGTGATATAATATTAATAATCATAAGTAATGAGATTGACGCAGCATGTTATAAGTACTTTCACTCATATGATTGGCTTGTAGGGCACCTATAACTACCAAGTCAAAGGTTTCAACCAAAAAGAAGTTATCGATTACAAAGAGACCTTCGCTCTTGTGGCAAGATTAGAATCCATTAGGATGCTCCTTACCTATGCTAGTAGTAATGATTTCAAATTATTTCAAATGGATGTCAAAAGTGCTTTCTTAAATGGTTTTATTTCTGAAGAAGTATTTCTTGAATAACCACTCAGTTTTAAAAGCTCTCTTTTTCCTAATCATGTGTTTAAATTGACCATGGCTCTCTATGGGCTAAAACAAGCCCCAAGGGCTTGGTATGAGAGACTGAATTTATTTTTAATTTGAATAATAATTTTCTTATTATTCAAATCTATGTTGATAATATTATTTTTGGTTCTACTAACGAATCACTATGTGAATCATTTGTCAAGTATATGAGTCATGAATTTGAAATGAGTCTAATGGGTAAATTAACCTTTTTTTATGATTACAAATTAAATAACTTAGTAATGATATATTTCTTAATCAAACTAAATATACATTAGAATTGTTAAAATGATTTAACATGGATGGTTCAAAAGCCATAAATACTCCTATGAGTACTTCCACTAAGTTAGACTTGGATGAAAGTGGAGAAAATTTTGATCAAAAAATATATAGGAGAATGATAGGTAGCTTACTCTACCTTACCGTAACTAGACTAGATATCATATTTAGTGTAGGACTTTATGCAAGATTTCAAGTTAACCCTAAGTTATCTCACCTTAAAGCCATTAAGAGAATCATTAGAAATCTTAAAAGAACTCCTAACCTAAGATTATAGTATCTAAAATTGATGACTTTGATTTAAAAGCCTATGCACATACGGATTTTGTGGTGTAGAATAGATAGAAAAAGCACATCCGAATATGCTAATTTCTAGGACATGCACTAGTTTCTTGGACTTCTAAGAAACAAAACTCTTGCACTATCTACATGAAAATTAATACATAGTCGTAAGTGCATGTTGTGCACAAGTTGTTTGGATGAAAAATACTTTAGAAGACTATTAAATTCTTCTTTTCAAAATTTTTCAACTTTGGTTTTCATAGTCTTAACTTGTTATTATTTTCGAATTCTGAATGACATCTTATCGATATGATATTTTGAATGGAGCTCTCATTTTTATCCTTCGATCGTAATTTTTTGATTCTCCTCCTTCTTCGATTGATGAATCTTTAGTAATATCATTCCCTTTGATGATGTAGTAAAATCGATTTTATACTCTCTACCTCTATTGGGATGATTAAATGGTTTTTATGATCATTTGAAACTTGACATATGTATAGATTAATGTCATGAATTTTGCATAAAGATTAAGCTCTTAAGTGGTTGTTAATACTCTTTTCAGACTTTATTCTTCACTCTTGTGCTAATCTCTAAGTCTTGAGCTTTTATTGCTTATCTTTTACCTCATGAATTCTTATAAGAATACCAAGTTGAATTTTTTTTATATGAAACTTTTGATGTTAATGTATTTCACATCATGAATTCATAAATGCCAAGTTGAACTTTTTCACAAATTTTTGATCTCTCTCTCTTGTGAATTTTTGATATAACCTCTTGTTAATATATTTGACGAATGATTAAATATTTGATGAATGGCTTCAATGATCTATCCCTCCACTTTACAATTTTATGCTTGAATTTTCAAATTTGTATCTTGAACCTCTTTCATGTATGAATCTTTTATGACATGATAAATGATAAAAGATCATTTTTTAGATTTCATAAACATGAATAAGAATCATCAAATCACTTTTCATGTTTATCCGTCTTGGATGACATACCTTACATGATATTCAACTCGCTTTCTAAGCAAATTCAAGCTTCATTCTTATATATCGTATATGTTTGATGACTACCTTTACAAATTTTTTTTATAATTCACCTCCTTTTTGTTGATGACAAAGGGGGAGAAGAAAATGGTGTTAGGGATCGAGCGGCACTAAGAGGGGGGGTGAATTAGTGCAGCGGATAAAATGATGGATTTTTCAGCGATTTAAAATAAGCTTCGGAAACTTCGTACGATGAAACCAACGTTTCATTTGAAACTGATTTTTGCGTTTTAACTTTAAAGCATGCGTACAAAGATAAAAAGGAAGTGGAGCAAGTAAAGTAAAGGCTTGCAGCAAAGTAAAACAGAAATTTAAACACTCACACAATCAAGACGCAGCGATGTATAGTGGTTCGGTCAAAGTGACCTACATCCACTTCCGAAGCCTTCTCCGATGAGGCTCCCTTCTTCCACTATCAAATCCTTTGAAGGGGAAGGATCAAATACCCCTCTTACAACCCTTTACAAGTGGTTCACACTCTTACAAGATTTCTCAAGGAGAAGAAGGAGGTGAACACTTAGCAAGAACAAGACTTTTCAAAAGCTCAAAACCAAGATTCTAACTCTCAAAAGGGTTCTATTTTTCAGCTGAAAAGGAAGGGGTATTTATAAGTTCAAAGTGATTCAATTTTAGAGCCCAAACCTCGGGCCAAAAATTTGAATCTTGAGTTTTTCGGTGCCGCTACCTGGGCAGAGTGACACACCCAGCGGTTCTATCACTCTACCAAAGCAGGTGAGTTTTTGGTCGCTACCTTGGCAGATTAATACACCGCTACGTTCTATCACTCACCTGTGCAAGCACTGGCATACCGGGCCGCTACAAAGAATTCAGCTTCACATGTGAACATGCTACAAAGCATTCATGCACGTAGTATGGGCATGCACAAGTTTGGGCCAAAAAATTGGCCAATGCAAACTAAGGCCCACGGCTCCCTACTTCAGCAAAGGATTAACCCCTAATCCTAACCTAAATTAATGTGCTAACTACGAAATTAAAGACATTCCTAAGCTATTACAAAGTCCGCAAGTCAAGTCTTCTTCTGTCGAGCTTCCGGTCAACTTCCGACGGTCTTCCGACGATCCCTGAAACCATCCTGCGGACTCTAGCAAGCTCTCTGACGTCACGATCATTTGGCGAGTTCCCCCGAGCTTCTTTGGCAAGCTCCGATCTTTCTTAGCAAACTCGGCGAACTTCCGACGAACCTCCCGGCGAACTTCCGAAAACCCTTCGGCAAGCTCCCTACTCGTTCTCGGCCAGTTCCGACAGCACTCCCAACGAATCTTCAGACTTCCATCGAACACTCGAACTCCCAATGATCCATCACACTTGACTTCGACCCTTTGTTTCGCTTTATGTCTTCATCCTTATCGTAGTTACTCCTGCACACAAACAACAAACACTCTACTTTGATCTAGACAGTTATTACAACATGAATTGACATTCAGTTGCCCAGCACGTCATTGGTCGGCGCTTCGTCCGATCCTTCGGCACATCATCCTCTCTTGCGATCCATTGCCCAATCGGTGATTGACCTCCGCAATCCCGATATCCTTGGCGCAACACGCTCTTCTTGCCCCGATGCCCGACGACGAAGCCTCCCGCCGATAGTCGCATCGAACCTCCGGCCGACACCCAATATCCTCGACGTGATCACCTCCGCAACGCCAATTCCTCCAAAGTCAACTATCTAATCGATCGATAGTAGACCTGCGTAACTCAACACGCAGTTAAACAACAAACACACTCAATTAGTTTCATCATCAAAATCCGAGATTCAACAATCTCCCTTTTTAATGATGACAACTAATTGATGACTAATGGAGTTAACTAAAACTCCTGAGTTTAACACAAACTCCCCCTATCAATATGCAATTGATAGAACCCTTGGATTATCCCAAATCCAAGCAACATTCATCACAATATTATGAGAATAAATCAAACCATCATGCAAATATATAAAATATTCAATCAATGCATGAAGTCATCAATCTACTTCTTCCCTATGTCATCAACAAAAGGAGAAGTAGCATCATAGCTAGTTTAAAAGATATACAAATCTTTACAACATACTAGCTATTTATCACATCATACAATACAACATCAAATAATACCATTCAATCATAGCAAGTTTCAAACATGGGCAATGATGGTAATTTTCACTTGCTTCTTGAGATGTGCAAGTAGGCACCTTGTTTCTCATGATAGCAATATTTGCATCCTTTGATATAACAATTTTTAGCTTCTCATGAAGTTGCAAAATAGGAATCAAGATGGCAAATTTTTGCAGTGTTCGAGCTAAAAACTTTCTCCCCCTTTGTTAGCATCAAAAGAAAGGGAGGATCAAATATTTCAAATAATCTTGCATGAGATTCAACAATAATTTACAACAAAAAATGTAAGCAATTTTGAAGAAGTGAAATTGAGCAAGATTTTTGTCTCTTGAGATAGCAACTTTTTGCTTCTTTTGCATGTTTCTAGCTAGCAAAATTTTTCTTTGTGATACATAAGCTAGCAATAAATCTTCTCCCCCTTTGTTTTTGTCAAAAAAAAATGGAGTACAAATAGTCATGACAAAATAACAAATTTCCATCATGAATTTTTAACATATCAAGTCATGAATTCAAGGAGTCATAAACAAATCATGGTATGAGGGAAATTTATGACAAGCAAGCAAGCAATAATGATAAGCTAGTATACTTTGCAATACGCAAACTAGCTCCCTTTCAATTTTTCTTTTTGCACCTAAGTTTCCCTTTGCAAGTCATCAACTTCTTGTTTGCAATGAGCTAGTAATTTTTGTAAAATTTATAACATTTTAAACATGCAAACTCATGAGTTAAAAATAATGCAACTTTGCAATTTCTTTCTTCTCATTTTGAGAAGTGCAAGTTTTGCCTTTTGCAAGTTCTAGCTAGCTATGTTTGTCATTTTCACTTGTGATACATAAGCTAGCAAGCTAACTCCCTTTGTCACTAAAAGAAGGGATGAATAATATTTCAATGCAATAATTTTGCATCAATCAATATTTCAATTTTTTCCAAGATGCATACAAGATGGTATTAAAACATGAGAAATCATGTCATGAAGGATATCAATATGTAAATTCAACAAGAATCAAAACCAAAAGATATCATCCATGATTTATTACTTTTCATTTTAGCAAGATCTAGATTCATATTTATCAATTTTTAATTCAAGATAAATGTCATACAACCAAGAATCATGATATATGAAAAGCATATCAATATTAAGGATCAAATCATGATTACAAGTGCTAACATATTTTCTTTTCATTCATTTTTAAGCCATGATAAAAGAATAAATCAATGATTCAAATATTAAGCATAATTTTTTTTTTCAAATTTTCAATCATTACATAAGGCATTTGAGGAAGTATTGAAAAAAATCAATTTTAGCATATAATGTTTCAATCTTCAATCTTGAGTCATGAATCCAAAAGTCATAAATCAAAAGGTTCATGAATCATTTGACAAATCTCCTTTTTACGAAATAACAAGTGGAAGTCTTAGGAGATCAAACACAAGATCTTGATTCATACATAAGAATTTTTTACCAAGATCATATTTCATAAGAATCACGACACGAATTCATAAAAATTCAAGTATTAAATTTCGAGAAATCAAAAGACAAGTTACATTTCATTTAAAGAATTTTCTTTTGATAAGACGGAAGGAGCATGGTAAAAAATCTTGATTTATAAAGAGTTTTAAGTCATAGTTGTCAAGATCATGATTTCAATAAAATTTCTTTATAGCAAAATGAAATCTTTTAGAACTTGATTCAAGCATTAAATATGTCTTAACAAGTCATAATTCTAGAAGATTCAAGAATCATTAAAAGAAAAATCATTTAAGCTGAATTTATCAACTCAAGACTCATAATTAAATTATTATTTTGAGATTAATAACATGAATAAAGTCATTACCGTATCATCAAAATCTCATTCGTAATTCTAATGATTTATAAAATATCATAAATGAATTTATCACTTGCCTTTCATCAAAAATTGAAAATCAAACTTTATCATAAAATTGTCAAGGCATAAATGCAACATATTATTCCAAGACATGAGATTTAATTTATCATGATAATATGTTTCATGTTTCAAAAGATGAGTATCAAATTTTAAAACCGAAACATGAGTTTGTCATCAAGATATAATATCACAAAGTCATTAAGCATGATAACAAACTTCTAATATTTTCATTTCAATGATGATTTCATAATGTATGTTCAAATATTTATACGGAAGCTATCATTGTATAAATTTGAAATACAAGTTGTCATTTAGCCCATTAAGATCAAAAGCATTACACGTAAAACATCATGATAGTGTAATTTCTCATTTTTTTATGTGTTCCATTTCAAGTGATTTGAGCGTTCATATGAGTATACTCATGTTTTTCATATAGGTCCAAAGAGCATGTTTCAAGAGAAATCATTAAGACCGTAAACATGAGGCAGATTTTTAAAATATTCATCATGTTTATTTTTATGAGATTCACAAGACTCATAACATGAATTCATTCATCTCAATAGAATGAGAAAAAATATTTTCATTTTAAGCAATTTGATGTGAGCATATTCAAAATTTTTATGAAAACATGTATCAAAATAAAACACAAGCTTAGTCATAAAATCGTCAAGACCAAATATGTAAAAATGATAGCACACTTTCAATTTTTATGTTAAAAGGCCATGTTCAAATTTTTGCCAAAATCATGCATCTATTTATAAATTTGAAAAATATGTTTCATCATCACAATATGACACTTTATTACTTCAAAAGCTCATGCATGATATAAAATCATCAAGCATTATATTTGGAGACAATGTAAACCATCAAGATACACATGCATGGATTAATCCTAAGCATTATCACAAATCTTGCATCATTCATATGTTTACTTTTCAAAAATACTATAAAGAAAAGCATAGTATAATTTCGATTTTTTTTTAATTTCTAAAAACACAAGAAAAGCATAAAAAAAATCCTACTAACTAAGTTAAGCATTCATGGAAATCATCAAGTAATTTCAAAATAATTCAAGGAAGTTAAGTTACTTACCTCATTGTCGAAGCCCATTAAAGCGTCTTCTTTTCTTGATTCTTCTTTCCAAGCCTTCTTCTTCTTCTTTGGCCTCTTTCTCCGTTTAAGTTCATTTGTGTTTTTTAATTTTTGTTTAATGAACTTGTTAACATTCATTGTTATGTGTTCAATGTCCTCATTGTCCTCATCACTTGAGTCATTACTCAAGTGGCATTTCATAGTTCGGAGTTCAAAAACCTTCTTGTTCTTTAGAAGGTTGTTCATGTGTTCATCATGTTTATCATATTCATCATGTTCCATTTTATAGGTCTTTAAGGACCCAATGAGTTCATCAATAGAATAATTATTTAGATCCTTTGATTCTTGAATCGTCGTTATTTTAAGATCCCACCATTTTGAAAGGGATCTTAAGATCTTGTTAGTGAGTTCAAAATCTGAAAAACTTTTACCAAGACTTTTCAAGCTATTGACGACATCCATGAAGCGGGTGTACATATCGTCGATAGATTAAGCAGTGTCATTTGGAAGAGCTCAAAATCATGCAACAAGAGTTTTATTTTTGAGTCTTTAACTCTACTAGTTCCCTCATGCGTGATTTCTAGAGTTCGCCAAATGTCAAAAGCCGTTTCGCACATAGAAATCGGATTGAACTCGTTCTTGTTCAAAGCGCAAAATAAGGCATTCATAGCCTTTACATTTAAAGAAAAGCGACCTTTTCTCCAAAACCGACCATTCGTTCGTCGGTTTAGAGGAAGGTTGAAAACCATTTTCGATGATGTTCCACAAATCTAAATCCATTGAAAGCATAAAAACTCTTATTCAAGTTTTCTAATATGTGTAGTCTGAACCGTTAAAAAATGATGGACGAAAAACCGAAAAGCCCTCTTGAAAACCATTTAGAGCCATTTCTCACGGGTGTAAATCCGAAAGAGAAAGAGCGTAGCTCTGACACCAATTGTTAGGGATCGAGCAGCACTAAGAGGGGGGATGAATTAGTGCAGCGGATAAAACGATGGATTTTTCAGCGATTTAAAACAAGCTTCGGAAACTTTGTATGATGAAACCAACGTTTCATTTGAAACTGATTTTTGCGTTTTAACTTTAAAGCAAGCGTACAAAGATAAAAAGGAAGTGGAGCAAGTAAAGTAAAGGCTTGCAGCAAAGTAAAACAGAAATTTAAACACTCACATAATCAAGGCAGCGATGTATAGTGGTTCGGTCAAAGTGACCTACATCCACTTCAAGCCTTCTCGATGAGGCTCCCTTCTTCCACTATCAAATCCTTTGAAGGAAGGATCAAATACCCCTCTTACAACCCTTTACAAGTGGTTCACACTCTTACAAGATTTCTCAAGGAGAAGAAGGAGGTGAACACTTAGCAAGAACAAGACTTTTCAAAAGCTCAAAATCAAGATTCTAACTCTCAAAGGGTTCTATTTTTCAGCTGAAAAGGAAGGGGTATTTATAAGCCTCAAAGTGATTCAAATTTGGAGCCCAAACTTGAGCCAAAAATTTGAATCTTGAGTTTTTCGTGCATTACCTAAGTAAGAGTGACACACCCAAAGGGTTCTATGTCGCCTCAATGCAAAGTGGCAGCATCATCTCAAACTGTGCAAAGTACCGCTGTTACAGAGTCAAGGTGCTACACCCTGTGCAGCATGAGCTCCATCACATGCGAGTCGCGCCACAAAGAACATGCTACAGCACTCATGCACGTAGCATGCGTTGAGGCCAAGCCGCAAAAACTTTGCCCAAACTAAGGCCCAATGGCTCCCTACTGGTTAAAGGGTTAACACCTAATCCTAACCCAAATTAATGTGCTAACTACGAAATTAAAGACATTCCTAAGCTATTACAAAGTTCGCAAGTCAAGTCTTCTTCCGTCGAGCTTCCGGTGAACTTCCGGCGGTCTTCCGACGATCCCTCGGAAACCATCCTGCGGACTCCCGACAAGCTCTCGGACTCCACGATGATTTTAGCGAGTTCCCCCGAGCTTCTTTGGCAAGCTCCGATCTTTCTTAGCAAACTCCGTGAACTTCCGACGAACCTCCCGGCAAACTTCCGAAAACCCTTCGGCAAGTTCCCTACTCGTTCTCGGCCAGTTCCGGCAGCACTCCCAATGAATCTTCGGACTTCCATCAAACTCCTAATGATCCATCGCACTTGACTGCGACCCTTTGTTTCGCTTCGTCTTCATCTTTATCGTAGTTACTCCTACGCACAAACAACAAATACTCTACTTTGATCTAGGCGGTTATTACAATACGAATTGACATTGATTTGCGGCACGTCATTGGTGGTAGCGTCCGATCCTTCGGCACATCATCCTCTCTTGCGATCCATTGCCCAATCGGTGATTGACCTCCGCAATCCCGATATTTTTGGCGCAACACGCTCTTCTTGCCCCAATGCCCGACGTAGGAAGCCTCCTGCCGATAGTCGACCGAACCTCCGGCTCGACACCCAATATCCTGACGTGATCACCTCGGCAGCGTCAATTCCTCCGATGTCAAGCGCCTAATCGATCGATAGTAGACCTGCGTAACTCAACACGCAGTTAAACAACAAAACACACTCAATTAGTTTCATCATCAAAATCCGAGATTCAACAAATGACAAAATATATTGATGACTTAATGCCTTGCATGTATCAAGAAGAATATGGCAAATAAATCCATGACTTGATAAATGACTTATATATATCGTATCGTATCGCAAAGACTTGATAGAATGATAAATGTCTTATATGTTTTATATTGCAATATGATGGAATGATAAAATATCTTATATGTTTTATATTGCAATTATTATACTTTGTAATCAAAAATTGGTTGCTATCTTTAAAAGCATCGCAATTAAATTTGTAGCATATCACAATGTATCACATGTATCGCAAAAGGTTCATACATGCTTAACATGTAAATTTTTTGAAAGATTGTTATCATATCATGTTTAAATGTTGGTATCTTTCATTGATATGATAAGTTATCATCTCATTTGATGATGTATCACAAAATGATATCATGTCTTGCATTTGTGCACTTTATATTGATATCATGTGATCCTTGTTATATTTCAAAATTATAATTGGTATCTTTTATCGTAGTGATAAATGTCTATCATCATTCGACTTGAAAATAGATGTCATGCCTTGCATAATATTATGAAAAATATGAAGTTTCGTATTTGTGAATGAAAGGTCATGCTTGTTAAGCATGATGATAAGTTTAAACAGATGAAACCTACCGGTTTCAACTTGAATTCAAGGAGATTGAATTCAAATGTTTTCCTTCTCATAATATGGCATGTAGATAGGGGGAGTTAAGATTAACTCCGTCATCAATTGATTATCATCATCAAAAAGAGGAAGATTGTTGAATCTCGAATTTTAATGATGAAGTCAATTGATAGGTTATTGAGATAAGTGTGCAAGATTAACTACGATAGCAATGAAGACATAAAGTGAATTACCAGAGTCAAGTACATTGGGAGTTCAAGAGTCCATCGGAAGTTCGAAGGATTGTCAGAAGTGCTGCCGGAACTAACCAAGAATGATCGTTGAAGGTTCGTGGAGCTCACCGAGAAGGTTTAGAAGCTTACCAAAGATTCAAGGAACTTACCATAAAGTCTGGGAGCCTATTGGGAGTCCGCTGGAAGAAATTTGTGAGTGTATCGGAAGTCTGCTAGAAGTTTGTCAAAAGTTAACCGGAAGCTTGCCGGAAGAAAACTCGACGTGCCGGTTTAGTTTTTTGCTTAGAATATATTTTCAATTTTGTAGTTAGCATATAATTAGGATTAAGATTAGGTGATAATCCTAATTAACTCTAGTAGGGGCCAACTAGGCCTTAATTGGATTGAATTGGGCTGGATTCAAGGCCCATTCAGTAGTGCTAGACCAAGCCTGGTGGTGGCACCTCCAGATTGGGATGATGGCACTACCCTAGGAATAGGTCCCCAGGTAGTTTGGTCGATGGTACCACCCTAGGTCAGCGGTGGTACCGCCAGTCCATAGAGTCCGAGAACCCTGTCAGGCGGTGGTACCGTCAGATTAGGCAGTGGTATCGCCTAGTATACTAATAGAATAGGGTCAACTAGCGGTGGTATCGTCAATGCCAGGCGGTGGTACTGCCAGTTCCCGAAAATCCGGGATGTAACTCTTTTTGGCTCTAATTCTAAAGCCAATTGAGTCTATAAATACCCCTCTCTTCTCAGCTAGTAAAGTATCTTTGAGAAATGATATAAACTAAGTCTAACTTATAGCAAAATTGAGTTTGATACCTTAAGTGTTCACGTCTGACATTTTTACTTTGTTAAAATTCTGTAAGAGTGTGAACCACTTGTAAAAAGTTTGTAAAAGGGGTGCTTGGTCCTTCCCCTTCAAGAAGATTTGATAGTGGAAGTTGGGAACCTCATCGGAGGAGGTTTCGGAAGTAGACGTAGGTCATTTGACTGAACCGCTATACATCACTGCGTACTACTCTAAATGTGTGAGTTTTAATTGCTACATCTTGTTCTTTACTTAGTTGTAAATCTTTCGAATTTCTTCTCTCTACTCTCAATTATATTTTCTCAAATCACTTTGCTTAAATCTCATTCATCAGATCAAAATTTCTGTTCGAGTAACTATTTCTAAAATCATATTCAAATTTACGTGTTTTCCGCTACACTAATTCAACCTCCCCCCCCCCCCCCCGCCTTTAGTGTCGCTCAAATCCTAACAACCTCAAGGATGAGATGTATATGATATAGCCTAAGAGATTCATGTCCAAGGATAGTCCAGATAAGGTGTGTAGGTTGCTTAGGTCCATCTATGGACTAAAGCAAGCTTCCTAAAGTTAGAACATAAGATTTGATGAGGCGATCAGATCTTATGAGTTCATTAAGAATGAAGATGAGCCTTACTTGTACAAGAAGGTAAGTGAGAGCGCTATCACCCTTTTAGTATTATATATGGATGACATCCTAATCATTGAGAATGATGGAGGAATGCTCTCCACACTAAAGGTTTGGCTATCAAGACACTTCCCCATGAAGGACTTAGTGGAAGCATCTTACTTATTGGGAATTCAGATCTATAGAGATAGATCCAACTAGATGCTTAGCTTGTCCCAGTCCAGGTACATAAACACCATTATTAAAAGGTTTGACATGAAAAATTTCAAGAGAGGCATTATACCGATGATACAAAGGCTATCACTTTCTAGGGGTATGTCCTAAAAGACTCTTGAAGAAAGAACACACATGGATAGAATACCCTATACCTTAGCGATATGGCTTATTATGTATGCTATACTATGTACCAGGCTTGATATAGCATATGCTCTAAGTGTCACGAGTATGTATCAAGCGAATCCAGGCTTGGAGCATTAAAAAGCAGTAAAGTGTATCCTTAGATATTTGAGAAGGACTAAGGATCTTTTACTAGTTTATAGAGAATGTAGCCTTAGGATTGAGAGCTACATGGACTCGAGCTTCCAGTCCAATATCAATGATAACAAGTCTAATTCAGGGTATGTGTTCACCCTAAATGGAGTAGTATGCTAGAAGAGTTCCAAGCAAGATACTATTGTTAAATCGACTACAGATGCAGAGTACATTGCTGTAGTAGAGGCAGTAAAAGAGGGAGTCTAGATGAAGCAGTTCATCACAGATTTGGGAGTCATGCCGACCAGTGAGGAGTTGATTCCCTTATATTACAATAACTATGGGGCGATTACTCAAATAAGGGAACCCGGGGCTCATCAAAAATGTTCTAAGGAGGTTTTAGCTTATTAGAGAGATCGTGGCTTAGTAGTGGAAAGAGTTCCATCCGAAGATAGCATTGCAGATCCACTGACAAAGCCATTGACTCAGATTGTCTTTGAGTGTCACAGAGGTCTGATGAGGATCAGAGACATAGGTGATTGACTTTAGGTCAAGTAGGAGATTGCTAGTTATAGGTGCCCTATAAGCCAATCATATGAGTGATGACATCTGTAACATACTGCGTCAATCTCTTTGCTTATGATTATTGGTATTTTCTAACATTATCTAGATGTATATTGTGATGTCCTTGGATCTATACAATAGGAATCGAATTGTGATGAGATCATGACAATGAGATCGATTCACCTTTAAACATAGACCCTAAATAATCTCGGTCATAGGTTACTCGAGAGGGACATCGGGATAACTAGATAGACTAGTATGCTATATACCCATCCATATAATGGAGGTGGCTAGTCTCATAGTTACTTGTGTGGGGACACTAAGGATACAGTGCAAGTGCTCATTGGAGAATGAGTTCACTTATTGATCCGCTTACAGAATGCTGGATGATTATTGATATCTCACATCAAACAATAATTCCATAGTCCTAGTAGTATATCTGTTCCATAGACTTGAGACACCAAAGATGTCATGTATGAGCACTCCACTCTTTGATATCGGACTTATAGGTTTGAAAGTTTCAGATCTAGTATAGTTAGTTATTGGGAGTGGCAACCAATCTTACGAGGTTATTGAGTGTTAATAGAGGATCATCCACTCTTGATATCATGAGAGAAATATCTCATATGTTCTTGCTCAAGTAAATCCCTAGCCAGGGTCATTCGGATTGAGAGAGAAAGAGTTCTTCGGGAGAATTCGATTAGAGCAAGACTCGATTAGAAACCATATGGGCCTGACAGCACTATGCCCAATATACGGTCTCTAAGATATTAGATGGATGAGGGACTATAGATACATGGTAACTAAGGGCAAATAGGTCTAAAGGATTAGATTCTCCTGTATCGTCTAAGGACTGTGGCGTAGTGGCCTAGTATGTCACTACGTCGATATTATGAGCTAGTCGATGAGTCGAGTGAATTATTATGAAGATAATAATTAATTGAGTCAGAAGGAGTTCTGACAGGCATGACTCATGGCTAGCTCGATATTGGGCCTAGAGGGTCATACACATATGGTAGGTATTGCAACGAGTAGAGGTTCAGATATGAGATATCCACCGGAGCCCCTATCTTATTGGATATCCAATAAGCCCCTGTATTATTAGATCCCATGGATGAGATCTAATAAGAGCTAGATTATTAGGTAGAGACCCATTAATCTAAGAGGCTTGGGTAATTGGATAGAGATCTAATACCCAATAGAGCATAATCCATTAGGGTTTACAGGGGGCCTCTATAAATAGGAGGGAACCAAAAGTCCATAGGTTGGGGTTTTTAGTAGCCACCACTTGTTCTCCTCTCCCCAAGAGATGAGCATCGTTGCAGTCTCTGTCGTGTGGATACCACTAGAGAGGAGGACGCTTGACCTCCGTCATCCTCCCCTATGGATCTATAGGAACTCAAGAATATACGATCTCCTCAGGTACTTTCTTTTTACACACGTAGTTTTTGGATTTGCGGATTTGTTTTTGATGCACCGATCTTCACACAACGATAGAACCTTTCATGGAAATCTAGGATTTTTATTTTTTATTCTTCCACTACGCATGAGATGTCGCCCCCTGGATTCTCCAACAATGAGAGCAGTGAGCAAATAAAGTAGTTTATAGTAAGAGTAAATAGCAAGGAAAGGCAGCAAACCAGTTTTATAGTGGTTCGATCGTCTGACCTATGTCCACTCCCGATTCCTCCTTCGTCGAGGCCACCGGTATCCACTAACAGTCTTCCTTCAATGGAAGAAGACAAACTACCCTTATAGCCCTCTTCTCCTTTTCACAAGTTTAGGAGACAACCTTTTACAAGTACTCATTCCTCTCATAAACTAAAATTTAAACTAAAACAAGAGGAGGGGATCTCTCAAGTGATTATAATAGTGTTTTCTTACTATTATGTTCTCAGTGCTTGTATCTACTAACCAAGGATGAGAGGGATATTTCTAGACTTCAAATAGATTCAAACTTAGAGCCAAAACTAGTCTTATCCTGGGTCTTCCGGGTACTAGCGGTACCACCATTAGTACTGGGTAGTACCATTGCCCAGGCTATCTAACATTGGGCAGGCCATCACTTGACACAATCTCAGAGATTGTGTCTTAGAGACTTAGCCACCAGCGATTCCACTACTTGTTCTAGTGGTGCCATAACTTGACCCATCTATTGGGTTATTATTTAGGCCTTTCACTTGGCCCAACACAGCTTAAAGTTGGGCCCAATTAGTCCCTAATTGAGTTAGCCCAATTCCAATCCAATTACACCTAAAACTACTTTAATCTAGACAATTATTACAAAGCTTTGAATCAATTATTATCCGACATATTATTGGTTCATTAGCGCTTCGTCTGATCCTTCAATGCATCATCCTCTCTTGCGGCATATTATCTAATTGGCCAATTGATTTCTGCAACTTTGATTTTCTTAACATAATTTTCGCTCTTCTTGGCCTAATACTTGAACCCATGGCATGAAGCCTTTTATCGATTACGTCGATTGATCTTTCGGCTCGATGTCTAATAATCTGACATGTTCCACTCCGACCCAACGTTTGATTCCTCCTATTTTAATTATCTCTTCTTGATTGAAGCTAGTCCTACATCACTCAAAATATAGATTAGATCATAAATACTATCAATTGGTTTCATCATCAAAATTCAATAATTTTCATAAGGGAGGCAACTCAGTAGCTTGGTTGTGAGTAGAGGAGGGTATTAGCCTTACATAGCATTGACATAGTGAATGGTGACTAGTCATTTTTATATTCTTATATATATATATATATATATATATATATATATATATATATATATATATATATATATATATATATATATATATAAAGAATAAATGACAAATGTTAGATTTAGGCTCTAGATCTTACGATATACTATCACAATCTTTATCAGCTAGATTAGCTAATACCTTCCATTAGAATTATATTGCTTAACTTTTTTTTAAAAGATTGCTTAGAAGAAATCGATAATTAGAAAATTCATATCAACTTTGGTAGACAAATTAAATCTAGAGACATGATTCTTCTCATCGTTTTTCCAATTAACTTCATAACAAAATCAACACAACAAATGAAACTCTAGATTTTTGTTCTTCAAGTTATCAGAAACTATATATAACCACATTAAAATTAGATATTCCCTCACTAGCAATTTTTTAAAAATAAACTTCTATTTGACAAATAATTATATGATTAAACTCAAATACAAGTTTGTAACCATGTTTATTCAATGTAGAACTGCATAACTATAGAATTTACACTCTTTTCCTAGTCAAAAAATATTTATATATGAGATAAAATGAAATGGATTAAGATAATAATCTCACTTCCTAAAAGATTGAGAGAATCAGAGTTCCATTCGTATATAATTTAAAAGTATTTTGAGTTAAATTAGTCTGATGTATGTCAAATTTAAACGGCTTGATTTAGATTCATAATTATTAGAAATGACAACTTAGTATGAGAGTCACGTGGATAAATTTTTTAAAAAAAAGTAGGCCAAGATAAGTTTGATAACTAAGATCAAAATGTGTTTGACTGAATTATAATCTAGCAAGGATAAGAAATTCTTTTGGGTCAGACTTTACTATAACATAAACAAGATTCAAACATTTGAGCCCATGAAACATATTACCATCTTGATTAGGCATCAAACAAATTAGGAATCTCCATCCCGAGAATAAAAGATGGTCCCAATACTGCGACACAGGTAAGAAAAGCAATTAGCCAAGCAACGGTTCTGATGCTACCATCGTAGTAGGATCAGTAACCACTGCCATCGTTCGATCATTAATTACTATTCCGAAAATACCCCTTCGAGACGATAGTTGTTTGTCTGCACAATCAGGAGTATTTTCGATACTTAGGATAAAAGTATAAGGGAACCACTTCTTGCTTTGATTCATATCCAGAGATGAACCGATCATAATGGGTTTGATCCGAATCGATTCATCAATAATTTAATTTTAAAAATTATAAATATTTTTAATTCAAGATTTTTTTTCTATTCAATTAATTGATTTGGATTCAGTTGAATCAATTTTAATTTAAAAAATGTTAACGCAATTGAATTCACTATCCTAAACTCTTAACTAGTTCAAACTTATCCAAAGATTCCAAAAATTTAAAATCCTTAAATCAATACCATAATTTCACAAATGAGATGGGGCTAATTTCATAAATCTTATCATAGTTTAATTAGACAAATTAAATTGAATCAATTCAGTCCGATTCATATTAAAAATATATATTTTTAAATTATTAAAAATTATAAATAGATTAATCGATTAGTCAAATCAGATTAACCGATGTAAATTGATTTGATTAAGTCTAAATCAATTTTAGTTCGAAATTATCTTATTTTAATGAAATCGAAAATCGATTTTGTTCCAACTATTTGGAACACTACTTAGGGACACCCACTGCAATGGCGTGGATCAGCCGTCAATTTCTACTGAAAAATCATCGTACGATTAACATTACCCCGCGCTGTGACCCAATGGGACCGTACGAGTGGACACGGTAGATAATGTCTCTGCGACCGCATCTTTCACCGTTAACATGTAATCGTCACGAATTACAAAGCAAAGCAAAGTTGATGGAAATAGAGAGGAAGAAGAAGCGATCAGAAGTGAGGAATAAGAAGTAGAATATTGAGAATATTCTCTAAGGATCTTGTTCGCGTTTAAGAATATAGAGAAGGTCCAAATATGTATTAATGATAGAAGTTGGGTTACATTTCAAAATGACATATGAGAGGGAGTGTCTGCGCTGATCATGTAGGCACGTCTTGCTGCGACTAGTCAAGTAGCGTGGTGGTGTAAAGAGAAGGCTGGACCATGATGTCAGGCAAAAAAACGGTTGGTGCTGCATTGCCATCCAAACCCACTCCCAATCCCATCTCCCATATCTTATCTTCTCGGGTATATTTGGTTGTTTGATTGAGGTTGCTACCATGGCTTCTCCTGTTGTTAGCTTCTCTTGAAGGGCTCGGGTTAAGCACTTCATGATGAGCTGCTTTTGTCAAAATGTTGGATTTTATTATTTTATTAATTGATTAAGATATATTAAAATTTTAATTAGATTAGAATATCTAATAAGATACAAAAGCGACTCTTCTAATTATCTTTTTTACACTGTTATACTCTTATACAATATAGATAGAAGCCTATGATAATAGAGATATCTTTTCTTTCATAATTTACTAATTATAATGGTACTAAAAATAAGAAGAAAGGATTATAGGAGACCAATCACTTTTTTCTCACATTAATTCTAATTTTAAAATTAATAAAAATATCTTCTCAAATAAATAATAAAAAAAATAAAACAAAGATATTTCAATAATTTTTGTTATATTTACAAAAACCTGGATGGATGATTGGGTTAATCGATTTATTATGATATTTTTAACATAATTAATCCAAAAATAAATTAAATTGGTCAATGATTTGGATCCATAGTTTTTTCAATCCACCCATTCAGATTCATTTGGTTTTGATATTTATGATAAAGAGTTCTATGTAATAGTATTGATTCTATATTTAATGGTTAATTATTATCATATTATGAATATATGAATAATTATCTGATTAATGGAATCTATGGTGGAACATTATTGTATACCCCAAGAGATCTAGCATCATTTCGATCGGCTCCAACAACGTTTATTATGATATGGTTTCATAAAATAAATGAATTAATGATAGTATATCCATCAAATTGTGGGATTGAAATTGGTTACGACGATGAGTAAATACAGTATATTCTAAGATATATGACAACGTGAAATATGACATCGAGGGGGTTTCGTGCCAAAGGAATTGGCTCAAGACTTACTAAAATCATGAAACTTGTGAACAGTCTCTCCTCCAATGCAATATGTGACTTAAGGTTGCCTTTTGAGAGATCAAGCTGTTGGGCTGAGAGCCCAGTTCAGCCCATATGGGTTTTAGCAACCCATAGCTCTCTTATTAATCCTAATCCTAACCTAAAACCTAATTATATATAGGGGCTAATGGTGGCTGCGAAATTAGGAGATTAACATCGCAGCAAGGGGCAGAAATTTGCAGCAACATTAGGGATTCAAAGAGAGGAGAAAAGGGCAGAAAAAGAAAAGGAAGAAGACAAGGAAAATACAGAAATTGTTCTCACTCATCCAAACAGTTTCTCATCGAGTTAGATCAGATCTTGGTGAATTCTTTTGTGATTTCTTGAGGAGGTTTTGATATTGTGCACAGTGACGTGATTCTTGTATCCCAGTTATTCTCTTGAGATTGTTGCTTGGGTTTTGGGCAAGAGATTCGAGAATTGTACATTCATTATTTCTATAGTGGATTTTCTCTGGTTTGCCCCATGGTTTTTACCCTTCACATTGAAGGGGTTTTCCACGTAAATCTTGGTGTTCTATTTGATTATGATTTCTGTTTAATAATTATGTGTTACGGCCAGCTAGTATTTGTTCTTATACAAAAGTTATTATTTGTTACCTATCCTTTTATTTTCTCCCATCAACTGGTATCAGAGCAAGGTTTTTGTGATTTAACTTTTGTATTTGAACATGAAGGCTGGTAATGTTTCTCGCATGATTAGTTTGAATGAAAATAATTGGATGATATGGAAACCAAGAATGGAAGATCTCTTGTATTGTAAAGATTTGTATGGACATTTGCAAGGGAACAGTGAAAAACCCATAACTATGACAGATGATGAGTGGAAGAGATTAGATCGAAAAACGGTTGGATTTATTCGACAATGGCTCGATGATAGTGTCTTTCATCATGTTTCTACTGAAAGTTCTACATATTCTCTTTGAAAAAAGTTAGAAGGTCTCTATGAAAAAAAAACAGCTGGCAACAAAGCCTTTTTGATTAGAAAACTTGTGAACCTAAAATATAAAGAGGGTGCTTCTATTATTGAGCATTTGAATGAAATGCAGAGTATTACTAACCAGTTATCTTCTATGAAAATGTCTCTTGATGATGAGTTGCAGGCATTGTTACTTCTCAGTTCATTGCCAGAAAGTTGGGAGACATTGGTGGTTTCCCTCGCACTCGCGGATATGGTATTGTCATCATGAGTCAAGTAACAAGCAGTTTGTTAAATGAGGAGTTGAGAAAAAAGACCTCGAGTATCTCAGTTGATTCACGGGCACTTATCTCGAAAGAACAGAGGAAGGTCAAGGTCTAAAGATAGAAGCAGTTCATGCATAGGTAGAAGCAAATCAAGATCAAGGAAAGATATTATTTGCTATAACGTGGTGAGAAAGGACATTATAAGAATGTAAGCAACCTAAGAAGAGCAAGAAAAAGGGAAAAGAAGTGGAGTCTACAGAGTCAAAAGAAAATACCACAACTATAATGCGGTTGGTGATTATTTGATTTTGTCTCCATCCGATGATATTTTTCTTGTGTGTGTCGAGATCTCGAGTGGATAATTGACATAGAGCTTCTTATCATGCTACACCACGAGGGAGTTTTTACTACGTATAGGTGAAATTTTGGTGTTGTCAAGATGGGCAACCATGGCACAGACATCATTGGCATGGGTGACATCCATATAAAGACCAATCTTGGATGCAAATTGGTGCTTAAGGATGTGAGGCATGTGGTTGACTTGAGGTTGAATCTAATTTTAGTTGGAAGATTAGATGATGAAGACTATGATAGTAGGTTTCAAGGCAGTGGAAACTCAGTAAGGGTTCTCTTGTTATAGCTAATGGAAAGAAATGTCACACTTTGTACAGGTTGCAGGCTAAAGCTTGTGGTGAATAGTTAAATGCCACAGAGAAAGACTTCAGCATGGAGTTGTGGCATAGGCGATTGGGACACATGAGCGAGAAAGGACTGTAAGCTCTTTCCAAGAGAGAGATATTGCCTGATCTCGGAGGTATACGTTTGAACCCTTGTATCGATTGTTTAGCTGGTAAACAACATAGAGTTTCATTTGCTAGTCCTGCTTTGTCTAGAAAAATGCATGCCTTGGACCGTGTTTATACAGATGTATGTGGTCCTTTGAGGACAAAAACTCCTAATGGTTCTACTAATGTTCCTGGCATTAGTGGTGCACTTTACTTTGTTACTTTTATAGATGACTATTCCAGGAAAGTTTGGGCTTATGCTTTGAAGACCAAGGATCAAGTTATTGATGTCTTCAAAGAGTTTCATGCCGAGTTGAAAGGGAGAGAAAGATAGTTGAAATGCATAAGATCAAATAATGGTGGTAAGTACACATAATTATTTGATGATTATTATAGGTCACATGGCATCCAGCATGAGATGACAGTTCCTAGTACACCTCAGCATAATACAATTGCAGAGAGGATGAACCACACCATCATGAAAAAGATCAGATATATGCTTTCACAGGCAAAGCTACCCAAAAGGTTTTGGGATGAGGCTTTGAGTATTGCAGTTGATGTGATCAACTTATCTCCCTATACTGCCCTAGATGCTGATGTTGCAGAGCATGTTTGGTCAGGGAAAGATGTTTCCTATAAGCATTTGAGAGTATTTGGTTGTCGTGCATTTGCACATATTCCAGATAATGAAAGGTCTAAGTTGGATGGTAAGACAAAAGAATGTATTTTTCTTGGCTACTCACATGATCAATTTGGTTATAGGCTTTGGGATCCAGAAAAGCAGAAGGTGTTTAGAAGCAGAGATGTGGTCTTCTTTGAGGATCAAACCCTTGAGGATTTGAAGAAGAAGGCACCAGCCAAGACTTCTGCAGAAGGATTAGCAGATTGTGACCCAATTGTTCCTCCAGTATATCAGGGTGATGGGAGAGATGTGCAGGAAGATGGTGTAGAGCGGATATTAATCTACTGGACATGTTGAGCAAGAAGAAGATGGAGAGCAACTTTCTGTAAAACCTCAATTGAGAAGATCTTCTAGACAACGTCAACCTTCCAGAAGATACTCTACAGATGAGTATGTGATGCTTATTGATGCAGGTGAACTAGAGAGTTACCAGGAAGCAGTTGAAAGTGAGCAGAAAAAAAGTGGCTAGTTGCTATACAGGAAGAGATGGATGCTCTACAGATGAATCATACATATGATTTGGTGCAACTTCCACAGGGAATGAAGTCCTTGAAGAACAAGTGGGTTTTCAGGTTGAAGACTCAAGAATATTGTTCTCAACCAAAGTACAAAACCAGATTGGTTGTGAAAGGCTTTGGTCAAAAGAAAGGTATTGACTTTGAAGAGATTTTTTCTCCTGTTATTAAAATGTCTTCTAATCGTATTGCTCTAGGTATTCGCTAGCTAGGACTTGGAGGTGGAGCTTAGATGTGAAGACGACTTTCCTTCATGGTGATTTGGAGGAGGAAATTTATATGGAGCAATCAGAAGGTTTCAAAGTCAAAGGTAAAGAAAATTTTGTCTGCAAGTTAAGAAAGAGTTTGTATGGATTGAAGCAAGCTCCAAGACAGTGGTACAGAAAGTTTGATTCATTTATGATTGAAAATGGATACAAAAGAACGGCTTCAGATCATTGTGTGTATATTAAACGGTTTGGTGAGAATTTTATTATTCTCTTTACTTTATGTTGATGATATGCTTATCCTTGGGAAAGATATGTGTATAATTGTGAGTTGAAGAAGGAACTGAGTGAGTCCTTTGCAATGAAGGACATGGGGCCAGTAAAGCAAATATTGGGCATGCAGATTTCTCGTGACAAGAAAAACAAGAAGATTTGGTTGTCACAGGAGAAATACATCGAGAAGGTATTAGAAAGGTTCAGTATGAGCAATGCAAAGCTAGTTGGTTCTCCTCTTTTAGGTCACTTCAAGTTGTGCTCAGAATAGAGTCCGTCAAGTGATGATGAGAAGGAGAAAATGCAAAAGTTCCTTATGCTTTAGCAGTTGGAAGTTTAATGTATGCAATGGTATGCAGTAGGACATCGCATATGCGATGGGTGTTACTAGCGATTTCTTACAAATCCAGGTAAGGAGCGGCGCGTAGTGAAGTGGATCTTGAGATATCTCAGAGGAAGCTCTAAGGTTTGTTTAAGCTTTGGAGGTGGACCACCTGTGCTAACGGGTTACACAGATGCAGATATGGCTAGAGATATTGATACAAGGAAATCCACATCAGGTTTTGTACTTACTTTTGCAGGGGGAGCTGTGTCATGGCAATCCAGATTGCAAAGGTGTATTGCTCTCTCCACCACAGAGGCAGAATATATTGCTGCTATAGAGGTTTGCAAAGAAATATTATGGATGGAAGAATTCTTACAAGAATTGGGGCTGAAACAGGAAAACTATATGGTGTATTATGATAGCCAGAGTACCATCCATTTATGTAAGAACCTAGTTTTTCATTCCAAGTCAAAGCATATAGATGTCAGATATCACTGGATTCGAAATGTACTTGAAGAAAAACAGTTGCTACTTCAGAAAATTTATACAGATGATAATGGAGCAGACATGTTAACAAAAACTTTACCAAAAGAGAGACAGGAGATGTGTCGATAGTTGGTCGACATGGATTTACACTTAGGAGTCATGGGACAACCTCCCTTATGGGCTGAAGGGGGAGGTTGTTGAAATTTGAAACCGATTCAGCCCCATATGGGCTTTAGCAACCCATAGCTCTCTTATTAACCCTAACCCTAACCTAAAACCTAATTATATATAGGGGCTAATGGTGTTTGTGAAATTAGGAGATTAACATCGCAGCAAGGGGCAGAAATTTGCAGCAACATTAGGGATTCAAAGAGAGGAGAAAAGGGCAGAAAAATAAGAGAAAAAGAAAGGGAAGAAGACAAAGAAAACACAGAAATTGTTCTCACTCATCTAAACAGTTTCTCATCTCGAGTTAGATCAGATCTTCAGTGAATTCTTCTGTGATTTCTTGAGAAGGTTTTGGATATTGTGCACAGTGACGTGGTCCTTGTATCCCAGTTATTCTCTTGAGATTGTTGCTTGGGTTTTGGGCAAGAGATTCGAGAATTGTACATTCATTATTTCTATAGTGGATTTTCTCTGGTTTGTCCCGTGTTTTTACCCTTCACGTTGAAGGGGTTTTCCACGTAAATCTTGGTGTTCTATTTGATTATGATTTCTGTTTAATACCACTGTGAATTACGGTCTGTTAGTATTTATTCTTATATAAAAGTTATTGTTTGTTACCTATCCTTTTATTTTCTCCAATCACAAGCATCATAGAAATATACCTCGAGTCATGTCCATCCAAATTGCAAATTGCTGAGTCAACTATACGGCCTTCTCTTTTTATTGTCGTGGCAGATGTGAGATGTGACGTTGAAGTGTGTTGAGTCGACCACATTTGTGTGTGCAAACTTGATTAATGTAGAGGCTTGCATCCTGTGGGTAATCAATTGCATGCAATTTGCTGATAATTAAAGAAGTCAAATCCATCAAACTATGATATAGAAATTAAGCTAAACATAGTTGCTTCTCCCACATAGAGATCTCATCGTGAGTTCCACTTCAATAGTTGTAAGATTACCGCCTTAATTAACTTATGCAATAAAACACATTCCTACCGTGATGATGTTATATATCCACATCAGAGTTCTTCACTGATAAACGTAAAGTGTTGCTGCAAATGGAAATTTGATCCACACGTTCGTGCTATAGAAGTTGAGGATATATAGAAGTTCTTCGGTCATATTAGTAGGGACTACCGATCAAAACGATAAGGCATCAACTCGTGCCATCTCTCTCCCTCTCTCTTCACCGCCCTACTATCGATGATTGTTCTTATCTTTGGATAAACATTAATGACTCACCTGCTATGGTATTCTGAACACTGTTGAGGTGAAATGTGGTGAGTTGTCTCTAACTATATGTTGCAGAAGCATTGCCCAATCATCAAATGAAGTGTCCAAGAAGATGATAAACACCCATGGGAACATTCCAACTATTGGCGCGCATGTGCATGCTTTCCAAGCGATGCATTGGGTTAATATATATCCATGCAAGGGGTAGATATGTTTGGCCTGCCAGTAGCAAACATCCAGGGAATAGCTCTGATGAGAGTGGGAGGCTGTCCACTTGCACTTTAGTTTTACTGTCAACGAAGCTATGTTCCACCTAGGTATTGCCCCACTCTCAGGTGAAGAGCTTTTCTTGGCTAATCTTTTGAGTGGGAGGACACTCCAGTTCTGTCCAGCTATTGTAAGTTATGCTTCTTCTTGTCTTCTCTGTTCACCAACTACTATGAAGCAGAGGTCTTCCTGTCCTCATGCATTTGCTTCCCACAAGATCTCTTTCCAGCACTGTGAGGTGAACTGGGCTTGGATCCCACTGGAAAATGATCTTGTTCGTCTATCACTTACTCTTATTATAGCTTCATCTTCCTCTCGAGGTGACTTGCTTGATGGATGACTCCCTCCACTATTCTCTAAAAGATCGGAATCTGCTTGCATAGCCAGCACAGCTGTGGTGTGATGAGAATACCATCTAATATATGCTTAAATTTCTCCCCGTTTGGGAAACTGAAGCTCTCAAGCACTAGAAGACACGTGCATGTAAGAATAGAATACTTTATCTTGCCTATCATGGCCTTCCTAGGCACGTGCTGCCATGATTCGCATACTCGTGAGAGCAGTAGACTTGCATGCACGTTGGGGCCCATGCATGTAGTCTCCTCTTAGCCTGCATGATGAGAGAGGTTTTGGACATGCGAAACCCTACACAAATCAACTCCTGTTTTTGTTTGCTTCTCTACGTTTTCCTTCACCTACCATCCTTCACAGACCCCACCTTGATGGGTGAGGTGCCTGCCACTCCCTACCATCGCAATCCCACTCCCCTTTCCCTCCTTTTATTCTCCCTCATCACCCTCTTCCTTTCTCCAGGATAGCAAGCAGCAAGATGAAGGTGAGTAGCCCCTTAAGCTTCCTCCACTGCGCCCTTCTCTCATGATCAATGTAGATGAAGTTTCTTACTTCTCTCATGATTCTCATAGCATGATCAATGGTCATTAAATTGCACTGGTGAATGCTCCTGTTGCAGCTACTGGGTTGGATGCACCGGAAGTTCCGGCAGAACAGCGGCGATGTGTTCAAGGACTATGGAGGCGGTATGTTTAACATCTTATTATTGTTTGTCTCATTGTGCACTACGTAGCAACTTAACTTGTACCTCCGGATACACCGTATTCGGACATGCATGCCAATTTGCTTGAGTACGCTTCGTATGCATGCGTCGAAGGTGGCACGTGTAATTGCCTCTCCGGACGTCCCTCACTGGACGAGGATCTCCATGGCCGCCGCCGCCAATACGAACCCTTTGGCGCAAGGAGCCTCCGCCTGGGAATGGAGGAACTCACTGACGGCGGCAGAGGTGGCGGCGGGGATCCAGCTATAGAGGAGCTGCTCGGGGGGCTCCTCACCATCGGAACACTTGGAATGGGATCAGGGACGATCGAGGAGAAGGCTGGGGAGGAGGAAGAGGAGAACGCGGTGGCGAGCGCGGAGGATGACAAGCCCTTGGCAGTGGCGGTAGAGGAGCTCGTCGTTACTCCGGCAACGCTGGAGGCGATCGCGGAGAAGGAGGAAGAGGCAACGACGGAGACGGACCTGATGGTGGTAGGTACGGAACTGGAGAAGGTTCTGGCGGCTGAGGCGGAGAAGGGTGACGGTCGGATGTCTTCCGCCCGTTCCAGCTATGCCGGGTCGGCGGCGTGGCCGCTGCAGGGTTTCCTGTTCGGGTCGCCGATCGAGGTGGCGGAGACTATGGCAACGGGCGCGCGGAAGGAGCGACGGGCCTCGCTGGGGGAACTGTTCATGATGAGCCGGATCGTGGAGGAGGGAAGAGGCGGTGGAAAGGTTGAGGAGGGAAAGCTCGCCGGAGACGTCAGCGACGATGGGGAGAGGAAGCCGACGGCTGAGATTTGCGTGATGAAGAAGAAGATGACGAAGCGTCGTGGCGGCATGGGATCTGACGGTGGAAGTCCATCAAATGTTTCAACGGTGGAGAAGAAGTTCCAAAAGGTATGGATCACGAGATCACCGTTCATTTTTGCAAATTGAATAGAAAAGCATCTTTTTATCTGTGTGCGCGCACCCCTCCTAACGAGATATAACTCGGAGGCGGAGAGATCCAACTCCAAATCCGATAATCCAATATGAAGGTAATAATTATAGAGCCGAAGACTTCAAACTGGCCATGCCTAGAGAACAGTTCCGCTATCGGAAGCATACGTAAAAGAAAGAATTCTTGATGTCTAGGAATTATTGTGCAAGAAAATGATTGGACGAATTTTCAGCTCATTTTGTGTTAGTAGTTAAGATCCTTATTTATACATATTATGATAAAATATTTTTCTCAACAGAATTATAATATTTTCTCATATAGTTGGAAAAATTTTAACTATTTATGAAGAGAAATCTTAATCACTAACATTTTAAATTTTATTTTATTGATGCTTCCATATGAATACCCTAATTTTTCATATCCTAAAATGTAAATTTCATTGTTCAATCAGTTTAATTATAATATTTTTGAATAAGATTATTGTATTTTTTTATACATCTAAAAAATATCATAATAAAAGAATAACTCAAAATAATATAAATTAATTTATCATTCTCTATGAGATTTTAATTAAGTTTTCTTATTGGTTTCGAAAAATAAAACTTGAGTGCAATGTTTTTGAAAACGCTTAAAATTTTTATCACCTGTACAAAAGACTATAGACTTATACAAAAATAAAACAGTTGATGAACAAATTAATTCATTAAATATATGACTTAAAATGTTCTTATTTAATTGGGAATATCTCGAAAAAAAGCCTTAGTTTTTATATGAATTAGAGTGTTTGTGAAAAAGGTTATAAGGTTTTTGATATCCCCACAAAAACCACTACCATATGACTGTACAAAAATAATATTATATCAAGATGGATGACTGATTCATTGTGAAGGATAAAAATCTTTTCGGTCGATCAGGGTCATTTTAGAGATAAAATTACTGTAAAGACACTAATAGAGAGAGAAAAAAAACAAAAAGAAAAAAACCCAAAAATGAGGAGCCTTTTCCGATAATTCACCTAAAACGATTTACAAGGTTCTTCAAACAAACATATACATGTAAAAATACATTTACACTGAAAAATATCATTAGTAATGTAGATCAAATGTGTATGGCATGGGATAATAATTCAAATTCAATGATCCCTGAATCTAAGGCTTGAATAAAGCGTTTGAATACACAATTATCTTACACCAAATCGCTATAAAAAAAACACTATCTTGAGTGGCGATTCAAAATAAATCAGTTTGGTTGATTTATTTGCTTATACCAAATAATTAACATTGTTTGAAGCCTGAGGTTTCTGACCTGATTTTGTCATCAACAACAATATCTAGGATTGGTGGGAAAACAAAAAGGGAAGAGATGATAACATTGGAATGCATGGTTGGTTTATCATAACACTACGAGTATATTGCATTCAGTTTCATTAATATTTTCTCATTAGACAACTTCATCTCTTCATGTACATCGTTCTTTATTTATTTGCTTGTTAAGATTACTGATATATATATATAATGTGTGTAAATCAAGTATTTTGCATTCATCCTGAGGGACGCCAAGTCATCACCTTTTCTTTGTTCCCGATAGACAGATCCGTACTTGATAATGATGCAATTGGAGTGATCAAAATAGTGTATTTACTTTTCCTCTTGCACTGCTATTTTTCCACAACGCAATGGCATTCATTAATAGTGCATTACAAGTAACATGTCCTTGTTGCCCCCAGCAGCAAAGTGGAGAGGTCTTTAGATATGATAGAGTCATGTGATAAGCAGCTTCCCCACCGGCCCGTGTCGTCTCTTTTTATCTTTCACGTATGTCGGCAAACTAGTTAAGTCTTGATGCGATAAAAAAAATAATAAGGAAGAATTTTTTATATGAATAAATAATAACGTAATATAGTAAAATTAAATAAAAATTATAATTAAATATGACACCAAGATTTATATTAAAAACTCATTCGAAGGGTAAAAACTATGAGGTAAACCAAAGAAAATTTACTATAAAAATAATAAATATATAATTTTTAAAATCTTTTGCCCAAAACTCAAATAACATTCACACTAGAATAACTGTGATACAAAGATCATGTCACTATACATAATATTCAAAACCTCCCTAAGCAATCATAGTAAAAATTCACTATAGATTTGATCTAACTTGATATGAGAATACTATTTGGATAAATGAGAACAATCTTCGTGTTTTCTTTGTTTTCTTCCTTGTCTTTTTCTCTTATTTTTCTATCATTTTTTCCTCTTTTTGAATCACCTTGCTGCTACAAAATTACTGTCCTTTTGTTATAATTTTTCTTATATTTTCATAGCTACCATAGCCTCCTAATTAAACTTAGGGTTTAGGTTAAGGAAAGGTGGGTTGTGGGCTGTTAAAGCCCACTATGGGCTGAATTTAGGCCATCTACCTAATAATCTCTCTCTTCAGCCCAGAAGGGAGGCTGTTTCATAACTCCTCAGAGTGAAGCCATACCAACCAATTGTTGGCACATCTCTTATCTCTCTTTCGATAAAGCCTTTGTTAACATGTTTGCTCCATTATCATCTGTATGAATTTTCTGAAGTTGCAATTACTTCTCTTCAAGTACATTTCGAATTTAATGGTATCTGATATCTATATACTTTAACTTAAAATGAAAAGTTGGGTTTTTACACAAATGGATAGTACTTTGGCTGTCACAATGCACCATATAATTTTTCTATTTTAGCCCAAATTCTTGTAAGAATTCTTTTATCTATAACATTTCTTTGCAAACTTCTATAACAATAATATATTCTGCCTCTATGGTGGAGAGAGCAATACACCTTTGTAATCTGGATTGTCATGATACAGCTCTCTTTGTAAAAGTAAGTACAAAACCTGATATGGATTTCCTCGTATCAATATCTCTAGCTATATCTGCATCTGTGTAACCCGTTAGCACAGGTGGTCCACCTTCAAAGCTTAAACAAACTTTAGAGCTTCCTTTGAGATATCTCAAGATCCACTTCACTACTGCCCAGTGCTCTTTACTTGGATTTGTAAAAAATCTACTAGTAACACCCACTATATATGAGATGTCTGGCCTCATACATACCATTACATATATTAAACTTCTAACTACTGAAGCATAAGAAACTTTTTATATTTTCTCCTTCTCATCACTTGATGGGCTCTGCTTTGAGCATAACTTGAAGTGATCAAAAAGAGAAGAACCAACTGGCTTTGTATTGCTTATACTGAACTTTTCTAATACCTTCTTGATATATTTCTCTTATGACAATCAAATCTTTTTGTTTTTTCTATCATGAGAAATCTGCATGCCCAGTATTTGCTTTGTTAGCCTCGTGTCCTTCATTGCAAAGGACTCACTCAGTTTTTTCTTCAACTTGTCAATTATACGCATATCTTTCCTAAGGATAAGTATATCATCAACATAAAGTAAGAGAATAATAAAATTCTCACCAAACTGTTTGATGTGATCTGAAGTCGTTCTTTTATATACATTTTCAATTATAAATGAATCAAACTTTTTGTACCATTGTCATGGAGCTTGTTTCAACCTATACAAACTCTTCCTCAACTTGTAAATAAAATTTTCTTTACCTTTGACTTTAAAAATCTTCTGGTTGCTCCATATAAATTTCCTCATCCAAATCACAATGAAGGAAAGCTATTTTTACATCTAACTGCTCAACCTCTAAGTTTTGGCTTGTAGCAATACCAAGAGCAACATGAATAGAAGATATTTTAATAAAAGGAGAAAAAATCTCTTCAAAGTTAATACCTTTCTTTTGACCAAAGTCTTTCACAATCAATTTAGCTTTGTACTTTGATTAAGAATAATATTCTTAAGTTTTCAACTTGAAAACACACTTGTTCTTCAAGGCTTTTATTCCCTATGGTAGTTACACCAAATCATGTGTAATTCTTCTGTAGAGCATCCATCTCTTCCTGTATAGCAACTAACTATTTCTTTTTCTGCTCACTTTCAATTGCTTTCTGGTAACTCTCTAGTTCACCTGCATCAATAAGCATCACATACTCATCTGCAGAGTATCTTTTGGAAGGCTAATGTTGTTTAGAAGATCTTCTCAACTGAGGTTCTACGGGAAGTTGCTCCTTAACTTTTTCTTGCTAAGCATGTCCTGTCGGTAGATTAACATCTGACTCTATACCATCTTCCTACACATCTCTCCCATCACCTTAATATATTAGAGGAGTAACTAGGTCATAATCTATTAATCCTTTTACAGAAGTCTTAGCTGGTGCCTCCTTCAAATCTTCAAGGGTTTGATAATCAAAGAAGACAACATCTCTACTTCTAAATACCTTATGCTCTTTTGGATCCCAAAGCATGTAACTAAATTGATCATATAAGTAACCAAGAAAAATACATTCTTTTGTCTTACCATCTAGCTTGGACATCTCATTGTCTGGTGTTGGGAAATCCTTCCGGGGAGCGACATCTCATGCGTAGCGAAAGAACAAAAACAAAACACCCTAGATTTCCCATAGAAAGGTTCGGTCGTCGTGCGAAGATCGGTGCATTAAAACAAATCCGCAAAAACTGCATGTGTAAAAGAAAATACCTAGGGAGATCGTATATCCTTGAATCCCTACAGATCTGTAGAAAGGATGAAGGAGGTCAAGCGTCCTCCTCTCTAGTGGTATCCACACGGTAAGTACTATGATGATGCATCTTTTTAGGGAGAGGAGAACATAAGGTGGCAACTAAAAGAAACCCTCAGCCTATAGAACTTTAGTTCCATCTTATTTATAGAGGCCCCCTAGAAACCCTAATGGATCTTACCCTGTTTGGTATTGAATCTCCATCCAATTATCCAAGCCTCTTGGATTAGTGGGTCTCTACCCAATAATCTCTTATTAGTAATTATTGGATCTCATCTTAGGATCCAATAATTCAAGGACTTAATAGATATCCAATAAGTTAGGGGCTCCAACGGATATCTCATATTTGAACCTCTACTCGTCGCAACACCTACCATATGTGTGTGACCTTCTAGGCCCAATATCGAGTTGGCCGTGAGTTATACTTGTCAGAACTCCTTCTGACTTAGTGAATTATTATCTCTATAATAATTCACCCAACTCATCGATTGCGGATGTACTAGGCCACTACGTCGTAGCCCCCAAACGATACAGGGGAATCTAATCCTTTGGACCTATTTGTCCTTAGTTACCATGTATCTATAGTCCCTCATCCATCTAATATCCTAGAGATCCTATACCGGGTATGGTACCGTTAGGCCCATACGGTCTCTCCTCGAGTCTTGCTTTTATTAGATTCTCCCGAAGAACTTTCTCTCTCAATCCGAATAACTTTGGCCAAGGATTTGTTCAAGCAAGAATACATGGGATATTCCTCTCTTGATACCGAGAGCGGATGATCCTCTATTGACACTCAATAGCCCTCGTAAGGTTGGCTACCACTTCCAATAATCGACTGTACTAGATCTGGAACTTTCCAAGCCTATAACTCCGGTATCAAAGAGTGGAGTACTCATATAGGACATCCTTGGTGTCTCAAGTCTAAGGATCAGATATTGGGACTATGGAATTGTTATCTGACGTAAGGTCTCAATAACCATCCAACATTCAATAGGCGGATCAATCAGTGAACTCATTCCCCAATGAGCACCTGCATTGTATCCTTAGTGTCCCCACACGAGTAGCTATGAGACCAGCCACCTCCATCATATGGACGGGTATACAGCATACCAGTCTATCCAATTATCTCGATATCCTTCTTGAGTAACCTATGATCAGGATAATTTAGGGTCTGTGTTTAAATGTGAATTGGTCTCATTATCATGATCTCATCACGATTCATTCTCATTGTACAGATCCAAGGACATCACAATATATGCAATATGCAAGATAAAGTGATAAAATACCTAATAATACACAAAGAAAAAAAATACATATCAAGTCACAAGTGTCATTAGTCATGTGATTGGCTTGCAGGGCACATATGACTAGCACTTGGAACATGTGCAAATACACGACAACCAAACACTCTCAAATGCTTGTAGGAAACATCTTTCCCTGACCATACATGCTCTACAACATCACCATCTAAGGCTGTACAAGAAGATAAGTTGATCACATCAATTGCACTCCTCAAAGCCTTATCCCAAAATTTTTTAGATAGCTTTGCCTGTGAAAGCATACATCTGATCTTTTCTATGATGGTGTGGTTCATCCTCTCTGCAATTGCATTATACTGAGGTGTACCAAGAACTATCATCTCATGTTGGATGTCATGTGACCTGTAATAATTATTAAATAATCTTGTGTACTCACTATAATTATCTGATCTTATGCATTTCAGTTATCTTTCTGTCTCTCTTTCAACTATAGCATGAAACTCTTCGAAGATATCAATAACCTGATCCTTGGACTTCAAAGCATAGGCCCAAATTTTCTTGAAAAAGTCATACGCACCACTAATACTAGGAACATTAATAGAACCATCATGAGTTTTTATCCTCAAAGGACCATATACATCTATATAAACATGATCCAAGACATGCATTTTTTAGATAAAGTAGGACTAGCAAAAGAAACTCTGTATTGTTTACCAACTAAACAATCAATATAAGGGTTTAAACATGTACCTTTGAGTTCTAGTAATACCTCTCTCTTGGAAAGAGCTTGTAGTCCCTTCTCGCTCATGTGTCCTAGTCGCCTATACCACAACTCCATGCTGAAGTCTTTCGCTATAGCATTTAATTGCTCACCACAAGCTTTGGCCTACAACTTGTGTAAAGTATGATATTTCTTTCCACTAGCTATAATAAGAGAACCCTTATTGAGCTTTCATTTTCCTTTGTGAAACATGCTATCATAGTCTTCATCATCTAGTCTTCCAACTAAAATTAGAGTTAGCCTCAAGTCAACCACATGCCTCATATCTTTAAGCACTAACTTACATCTAAGTTAGTCTTTATGTAGATGTCACCCATGCCAATGATGTTTGTCGTGCCATAGTTGCTCATCTTGATAACACCAAAATTTTCAGACCTATAAGTAGCAAAGAACTCCCTCCATGATGTAGTATGATAAGAAGCTCCCGTGTCAATTATCCACTCGAGATCCTGATACACACAAGAAAAAATATTATCAGAAGGGGACAAAATCAAATAATCACAATCTTGCACTATAGCCGTGGTATTCTCTTTTGACTCTGTAGATTTCACTTCTTTTCCCTTTTTCTTGCTCTTCTTAGGTTACTTATATTGATTCTTATAATGTTCTTTCTCACCACATTTGTAGCAAACAATATTTTTCCTTAATCTTGACTTGTTTCTACCTGTACGTGAACTACTTCTATCTTTAGACTTTGACCTTCCTTTATTCTCTGAGATAAGTGCTTGTGAATTAATCTGAGATACTGTTGAGTTTTTTCTTTTTAACTTCTTATTTAACAAACTACTTGTTACTTGACTCATGGTGATAATACCATCTAGTACAGAATTACATAGGGAAACCACTAATGTCTCCCAACTTTCTAGCAATGAACTGAGAAGTAACAAAGACTGCAACTCATCATCAAGAGACATTTTCATAGAGGATAACTAGTTAGTAATACTCTGTATTTCATTCAAATGCTTGGCAATAGAAACACCATCTTTATATTTCAGATTTATAAGTTTTCTAATCAAGAAAGCTTTATTGTCATTTGTTTTTCTTTCATAGAGACTTTCTAGCTTTTTCAAAAGAGAATATATAGAACTTTCAGTAGAAATAGGATGAAAGACATTGTCATCGAGCCACTATCAAATAAACCTAATTGTTTTTCGATCTAACCTCTTCCACTCATCATCAGTCATAGTTGTGGGTTTTGTACTATCTCCATGCAAAGGTCCATACAAATCTTTGCAATACAAGAGATCTTCCATTTTTTATTTTCATATCATCCAATTGTTTCTATTCAAGCTAATCATGTGAGAAACGCTATCGGGTTTCGTGTTCAAACACAAAAATTAAATTACTAAAACCTTGCTCTGATACTAGTTGATGGGATAAAAAAATAATAAAAAAGAACTTTTATATATGAATAAATAGTAATAGACTGTAACACAATAGAATTAAATGAAAATCACAATCAAATATGACATCAAGATTTATGTGGAAAACCTCTCTAATGTGAAGAGTAAAAATCATGAGGCAAACTAGAGAAAATTTAATATAAAAATAATAAATATATAATTCTCAAATTCTTTTGCCCAAAACCTAAGCAATAATCATAAGAGAATAACTGAGATATAAGAATCACATCACTATGCATAATATTTAAAACCTCCTCAAGCAATCATAGTAAAAATTCACTATAGATCTGATTTAACCTGAGATGAGAATACTATTTGAATGAATGAGAATAATCTTTATATTTTTTTATCTTCTTTTCTTTCTTTTTTAATTATTTTTTTATCCTTTTTTTCTCTTTTTAAATCACCTTACTATTACAAAATTGCTACTGTTTATTATAATTTTTCTTATATTTTTACAATCATCGTAGTCTCTTAATTAAATTTAAAATTTAGATTAAAAAGAGATTAGCTGTGGATTGTTAAAGTCCCCTATAAGATGAATTTGGGCAATCCTTCCAACAAAGCACTTGGTTACTAGGGCATCTGTATACGCCCACCTTGATACGTGAACAACACCAGTGGCTCCCCACTGTATGATCGCTTTTGATTCGTCAAAATGTTAGCCCGTAGATACAGTGTGTCAAGAGTTGACAATGTAATGACATTCTAGCTTTGGGTTTGCTTCCATGTTGCAGATCCTTCAGATCTTTCACAGAAAAGTTCATCCCGAGAGCAGCCTCACGGCCAAGAAAGCTTCCAAGACGGTCAAGTTTGAGAAGAACGACTACGTTTCTCTTGCCGGGGGCATTGATCCCACTGGCACCGGTGGCCGCAGGATGACCACCGTGAAAGGAGCATGCAGAAAAGAGAGCATTCCAAACCCTCCGTCCTATGCTTTGGGAGGTAGTGACTCCAATAGCGGCCGGGAGCACTGGATCAAGACAGATGCCGACTGTAAGTAACACATCAGAGAACATTCTCATCCAATCCGCTAACTATATCACCTTTAAACTCTTGCACGGAACAAACTTTGCTTCTTGGAAGAGTTGTATATTTGTTTGAGAAACCTGAGAAGTAACAGATACTTTTCTTCTTGGTTCTACTACTGATACATGTAAATCTTTTATTCTGCACTTACAGATCTGGTGCTGGAGCTGTAGAAGGACACTTCTGTAAGTTCTTCACCGATCCATAAAAGTGAAGCTCAGAGAGTCTGTCGATTCAATCTATAAAGAGTTGCTTTGGGAAGTCTTATCAAAGAATAACATATAATGGTGTGGTGTCTTCTTATTAGACCAATAAATACTGAAGCAGTAGCCTATGTGAAAGATGTTTATGCTTGTGAATGCTCCTATTCTGGTAGACATGGCATCTATATATAGCTCCTTATTTGTACTGCGTGTCAGTGGGAATATATAAACTACTACTAAGTTCCATATAAGAATGATTCTCATGCTTGACAGCAATCTTTCCTTCTATTGTCAGCTTCACTTCTGACTGTGACGCCACTCTGCACAGCATACATGCATGTCTCTTGTGCATGACCTCATATGAGAAACAATTTTTTAATTAGATTATCTAATACTAAGCCAACAGAACTGTCAGTGCTTACTTTTTTGCTCTTTCTAATCTGACTTTGACACGAAGGATCCAGGTATTTCTGAATGATATATTTATTGGCTATTAAGTTTTACAATATTTTCTCTTTCTAATGAATTAGGTATTAGGATATACAAGATTTTTTCAGGATCTAAACTCACTAATAACATGAGATTATAAATGTCTTGTAATTTAATAGTTTGTTCTTATGATCCTAATTTGAGAATGAAGGCTTGGCAGTATTTATGTACTTCAGTGGAACAATATATTATGTTTCCTTTTTTATAGGATGATGAAAATCAGATTTGAAATCAATGAGATAAGAACTTCAATGATTAATTTTTTTTATGCTTTGTAGGTTGACAATCACTTGGTGATCATTTAAGAAACCCTTAATTATTTGGACAACAATGTGTAGGAAGCTACTGAAGTGGATGATCTAGTTGAGTATCTATTAATGAATACTTCTACTGACTTCTATCCATTGTCAGAGTAAAGCACTCATACTAATAGTTCAATGTAAGAACAGTTTTAGAACCTTGAGATTATGCAAGATAGAGTTAAACTAATCAAAGAATAAAAGACCAATTCAAATTAGGATAAATTTCATTCTCAGATAAAGCTATAGTTAGTACATTTTTGTCGAAGATTTAAGTCTTCTGCATGAAGAAACACCTGTTAGGAGAAAAACTCTTGTCATTGCATGGAAAAAATGCGGCATAAAAAGCTTTTTGGGTGGTTGATGCTTTATTGGAAGACTGCCATTAGGAGGGAGATAAAGCTAAGATTAAGCATCAATTCTGCATGCAAATATCGCCAGATTCTGTGGTGAGAGAGGTTATTAGTATCTCAATTTTCAGGTAAATCATATGAGAGCTGATCATAAAATAGTTGATACAAGATTTAAAGATTCGAAGAATAACTTGTTGGTTTGGCAAGTCCTTTAGTCCCACATCTCTAATTTCTGTTTTACTATCCCTATTGATGCTATAAAAAGGGGTCTAGGCTTTCTAAGTAGAGGCACCACAAGAAAAGCTTTGGATTTAATTTCATTAAGTCCATATTAAATATTTTGGGCTTTCTTGTTTAGTAATTTCAAGTGCTTTATGGCCTAGGAATAATTTCCTAAGGCATTTGTAATTGTCCCTTTTATAAGAGATTTGCTCCTCCTTCGTTCGTGGACGTAGGTCAATTGATCGAATCACGTAAATTTGGTGTCCCTATTTCTTTTATTCTTTTTTATTTATTATCTTTATTGGGTTGCCAAATTACCCTGTGATAATTTCCTGGGGCTAGCTCTAACAAACTGGTATCAGAGCTTGGTCTTGGGATCTTTTGACAACAATGACAATAAAGATCGTTGTCGAGAAATTCGACAGAAATGTCAACTTCGGCATGTGGCAACTCAAGATGGAGGTTATTCTGGTTTAAGACGGAGTTGATTTGGTACTACAGGGAGCTAAGAAAATTTCAGATGGTATGTCAGAGGAAGATTTTGCAGGTATGGATAAGAAGGCTCGATCTAGCATTATTCTAAATCTCTCTGACGAGGTCTTACGGGAGGTAGCTATGGAGATTATAGCTAAGAGCATGTGGGACAAGCTTAAAGCCTTATATATGAAGAGGACAGTGGAGAACCGTCTTTACTTGAAGCAGAGTTTATATATGCTTCAGATGACTGAAGGTATATCTATACTCTCACATCTTGATAAATTTGATTCCTTAGTTATGGATTTAGAGAATATAGATGCAAAGATTGATGATGAGGATAAGGCCCTGTTACTTTTGTGTTCTCTCCCCCAATCCTTTAAGTATTTCCGTGATACTATGATTTATGGAAAAGAAACAATTTCATATCAGGAAATTAAATCTGCATTAAAATCTAAGGAGTAGATTGATAGGGATATCACTGGGGAGAATAGAGGAAATCAAGCCGAGGGTCTGGTTGTCAGGGGTAGAACTGATAAAAGAGAATTTGACAGTAGTAGATCTAAATCTAGATCTAAATCCAGACATAAAAATTTGGAATGCAGATATTGTCATAAAATGGGGCACATTAAGGCTGATTGTTTTAAATTGAAAAATAAATTAAAGTAAAAGGAAAAAATTGTTGAGAAAACTACTAAGTCCGCTGAAGCTAGTGTTGCAGCTGATGAGAATTTTGGAAATATTTTCTTTGCTATTGATGACAGGACAAAGTCTAAAAATGAATATTTTAGATTCGGGTTGTTCTTATCACATGTGTCCCAGTAGGGATTTGTTTTCCACATATGAATCTTGTAATGGTGAAATTGTTTTAATGGGCAATAATGCCGCATGTGATGTTATTGGTAGAGGCACAATCCGAATTAAAATGCATGATGGTATTGTGAGGACGCTCACTAATGTTAAGACATGTTCCTAATTTAAAAAGAATCTCATCTCTTTAGGCACCCTAGAGGCTCTTGGGTGTAAATACACAGCTGAAGGTGGAGTTATGAAAGTTTCTAGAAATGCCCTTATTGTTATGAAAGCTTGTAGGTCTGGTAGCTTGTATATTTTGCAGGGAACTACTGTCACAGGCTCGATTCTGATCTAAATCATCATCATTTATGCGATTACGACATCACCAAATTATGGCATATGCATTTGGGTCATGTGAGCGAAAAAGGTTTGAATATATTGAGCAAAAGAGGTCTTCTTTGTGGATAGAGTACTGGGCCACTAGATTTTTGTGAACACTGCATTTTTGGGAAGCAGAAAAGAGTCAACTTCAATTCTTCGGCAGTTCACAAAACAAAAGATACTCTTGACTATATTCATTCAGACCTTTGGGGTCCAGCTCATGTTTAGTCTAAAGGTGGTGCTAGGTATATGTTGACTTTCATTGATGATTATTCCAGGAAAGTTTGGGTTTATTTTCTGAAGTATAAAAATTATGTTTTTCTAACCTTTAAACAATGGAAGGCTTTGATTGAGAAGCAAAGCAGTAAAGCAGTTAAGCGGCTTGAGCAGGATAATGACATGGAATTTTGTGAAGGTAACTTTGATGAATTCTGCAAAAATGAAGGAATTGTTCGGCATCGCACTATTAGGATGACGCCTCAGCAAAATGGTGTGACCGAACGTATGAACAGAACACTCTTAGAAAGAGCAAGGTGTATGATCTCAAATGCAGGGTTGACAAAAGACTTTTGGACAAAGGCGATTAATATGGCCTGTTACGTTGTCAACCGTGCTCCTTCTGCAACACTTAATTTTAAAACTCCAGAGGAAGTTTGGTCAGGTACTCCTGATTACTCTGATTTTAAAATCTTTGGGTGTCCAGCATACATGCATGTAAATGAAGGAAAATTAGAACCTCGAGCTAAAAAGTGCATTTTCCTTGGGTATGCTTCCGAGGTGAAAGGATACAGATTATGGTGTCTTGATCTCAAATCCCTAAAATTTATAATCAGTAGAGATGTTACTTTTGATGAATTATCTATGTTATCTTCTAAAGAGGAATCTACTAGTTGTACAAATGATAGTGTGCAGAAGCAGGTGGAGCTTGAGATTGGTAGTTCTGAATCTCTTCAGTCAAACTCTTCTACTCAAAGAATGCCAGTAGACGGTCCCGAGTCTACTGACGAAGATATTCCAGAGGAAGAGCAATATTCCATAGCCAATGATAGACCATGGAGAAATATTCGACTACCACAAAGATATGCAAATTTAGTTGCATATGCTTTGTCTGTTATAGAAGAAACTAGTGGAGTTGGTGAGCCTACTACCTACTCAAATGCAGTTTGTTGTGATGATACCATTGCTGAAGGAAAGGTCCTTGTTCAGAAAATTCATACGAAGGACAATCCAGTTGATATGCTTACAAAGCCTCTTCCGGTTTACAAGTTCATTGTTGGTGATTGCTCGTTGGGGCTTTTGTGAAGAAGGTGGAGCAAGTTTTGCTAATTGTTAATGTTGGGACATGCCAAGGTGGAGATTTATTGGTTTGGCAAGTCTTTTAGTCCCACATCTCTAATTTCTGTTTTGCTATCCCCTATTGATGCTATAAAAAGGGGTCTAGACTTTCTAAGTAGAGGCACCACAAGCACCACAAGAAAAGCCGTTTTGGATTTAATTTCATTAAGTCTATATTAAATATTTTGGACTTTTCTTGTTTAGTAATTTCAGGTGCTTTATGGCCTAGGAATAATTTCCTAAGGCATTTGTAATTATCCCTTTTATAAGAGATTTGCTCCTCCTTCGTTCGTGGATGTAGGTCAATTGACCGAACCACGTAAATTTGGTGTCCCTGTTTCTTTTATTCTTTTCAATTTATTGTCTTTATTGGGTTGCCAAATTACGCTATGATAATTTTCTGGGGCTAGCTCTAACATAGTTTTATTCAGCTAATTAAGGCAATCAATTCCAACATCTTTGTGACTATCCTGATGCTGTTTAAGAGCGACTCTCCCATTAAGTTAAGTGCTTGGGTGTCCTATGTTATAATGTATGATAATGAAACAGGAGTTACAAGCAATTAGGATACCTAGTTTTGGAGAAATAAAGGAGTCTTGAGCCCCAATTCCAATGCATTAAACATGAGCAAACACAGCAAGGAGAAGTGTGTAGAATAGGAAATGGAAACATGCATGGTCTGAAGCATTCAAACACTAATGGAAACATCCCAGATACCACGCATATTTCATGTTGGAGAGATGAGAAATATGACACATACTAAAACCATAAGCTATTTATAAAGACGATCTAATTCATTAGGAATCTAAATGCTAATCAAATTCCTAATCAACAAAAAATCATTTTAATTCAACTTTTAGTAGTCAGTTTCTAAATCGCTTTGTGATCATTAGATGTTGAGGTAAGACAAAAGAAGAATGTGCTTAGTACAAGAGAGTTTCCAACAATAGAAAATCCGCCCAAGACATGCTACCAGGATCTGTCAATAAAACGTGGATCCATTATAGCAAATTTTCAAACCACATGTTTTAAAGATGATTGTAATTACGCTCAGCTTTCTTTGTTGTTAACGTTCAACCTTTATTGTGCATTGCTTATTCTTTCCAACTCATGATGTTTGGTCGCTGCATCAGTGGGTGTTCAGAAGATACAGATTGAATCTGATTCTTCGTGTTTCCACGATGCACAAGAAACATAATATTCCCTGGACCATGTGCAATGTTTGGCATGATATCTTATATTTGTTGTAAAACCTTGAGGAGTTTATTGTTAATCATGCATATAGAAAAAGAAATTGGGTGGTTAATTAGTTTGCCAATCATGCTAGGATTGCTAAAGCTGTTTCTTTTGGAGAGGAGAGTGTACGCTCTAACTTTAGCGGCAAATTTTGTACTTGTTTTGCTTAGCAATATACTCTTCCCTATCTGATATAATCCAGCATAAGTTTGCATATACTCACTTTCCTAACCAATTACTTAGATGAGTTACTACTATCCTTATAAAATAGTAGCTATAGTGAGTAATTACTCAATAAATATAAGTCTTAATAATTTTATTCTGATAAGCATGCATCATGTCATATATATAAGATTTTAAAATCATTATCATAAGACAATTAACAATAAATACTTCATCCTATGACTTCTTTAATAAGTATAATCCTACAACATAATATATGCAAAATAAAAAGATAAAATTCTAAGTTGAAATAATTTATAATGCTTATATGCATATATAGAAAATATAACAAATTCATGGACTTCTATGCTCTAAATTATAACATATACGTGTACTCCCATAACGCACATCATCGTAATATATATATATGCACTCTCATACTGTATATCATATCATGATATATATGTACACTTTCACACCACATGCTATAATGCATACGTACTCACTCATACCACATGTCATAGTATATACATGCATTCCAGGTTATAATTATTGAGTCTCAAATTTTGATGATAAAACTAATTGATTATATTTTATTGTCTAGCTATGTTTTGAGTGACGCAAGTCTACTATCGATCAGAGTTAGACAGTTGACACAAGATGAATCGACGTTGCGTCAGAGGAAATCACATCACGATATTAGACGTCAAGCCGGAGATCTGGTCGACAATTGGCAGAAGGCTTCGGACATCGGGCATTGGGCCAAGAAGAGTGGTGTTGCACCAAGGAGATCGGGGTTGCGGAGGTCAACCATCGATTAGGCAACAAGCCACAAGAGAGGATGGTGCGTCAAAGAATCGGACAAAGCGTTGACCAATGACGTACCGAGCAACAGGAGGTTGATTCGTGTAATTGACTAGATCGAAGTAGAGTTAAGGTTTATGTATGCAGGATTAACTATGATAACGATGAAGACATAAAGTAAAACAAAGTGCCAGAGTCAAGTGCGATGAAATCATTGGGAGTTCGAGAGTTCGATGGAAGTCTGAAGATTCATCAGGAGTGCTGCCAGAACTGGCCGAGAATTAGTAGGGAGCTTGCCGAAGGGTTTTCAAAAGTTCGCTGGAAGATTTGTCGAAAGTTCGCGAAGCTCGCTGAGAAAGATCGAAGCTTGTCGAAGAAGCTCGTCGAAACTCTTCAAGGTCATCATGAAGTCCAAAAGCTTACCAGGAGTCTGTAGAATGGTGTTTGAGGGTTCGCTAGAAGCTCATCGGAGAAAGACTTGATATGTCAGACTTTGTATTAGCTTAGGAAATGTCTTTAATTTCATATTTATCATATAATTAGGGTTAAGATTAGGTGTTATCCTATAACCCTAGTAGGGGCCAACTGGGCTTAATAATGGATTGGTTTGGGCTGGGTTTAAGGCCCAACTAGAAGTGCTAGATCCTGTCTAATAGTGGCATCGCTAAACTGGGGCGGTGGCACCGCTCTAAGTCCAGTTCCCGAGGATATATTGGGCGGTGGTACTGCCCAGTGTTAGAGTACTTGGGCGGTGGTACCGCCTAGTACATTGATCGTAGTAGTGTGTTAGGTGGTAGTACCGCCAGACTAAGCGGTGGTACCACCCAATGTCAGGGTCAAATTGGTGGTGCTATCGCTAATACTCAGTAAACTCAGGATGGAAAGATTTTTGGCTTCAAGTTTGAATCAGATTGGGGCCTATAAATACCCCTCCCATTCTTGGGTTGAACATATAAGTACATAGATTTTGAACGGAACAAAACACTGTAAAAATCTTTCTAAATATCTCTCCTCTAGTTCTCATTTATATTCTACCAAAAGAGAGGAGTGAAGTACTTATAAGGATTATCTCCTGAGCCCATCAAAAGGAGAGGTGCTGTAAGGGAGTTTATCTTCATCCGTTGGAAGGAAGACAGCTAGTGGAAAGCCGGTGGCCTCAAGAGGAGGAATCAGGAGTGGACGTAGGTCATATGACCAAACCACTATAAAAATCAGGTTTGCATTTACTTATTATTCTTTATATTTCAGCAAACTTATTGACTTGCTACTCCACTTCCTCGTCTCCTTCTTACGAATCATTTGAAGTCTAAACACAATCAAAATCAGATTTCATCAAAACTAAGTTTTCAACGTATGAGGTTTTTCGAAATCATTTTAAATTACCAAAATTTATTTTACTTAACCACTGCCCTAATTCATCCCCCCTCTTAGTGCCGCTCTAGATCCCAATAATTAGTATCAGAGCCACATTGTTTCTCTTTCAGATTCACACCTATGAGAAATAACTCTTCATGGCTTTCAAGAGGGTTTTTCGATCGTTCGTCCTCCATTGTTTAATGGATCAGATTACATTTATTGGAAAACTCGAATGATAGTTTTCTTAATTTTTTTGGATTTAAATATATGGAATATTATTGAAAATAGCTTTCAACTTTTCTTTGAACCGATAAACGAATGGTTAGATTTGGAGAAAAAATCATTTTCGTTAAATGCAATGAATGCCTTATTCTGTGCTTTGGACAAAACCGAATTTAATCATGTTTTTACTTACGAAATTACTTTCGATATTTGGCACACACTTAAAATCATGTGCGAGGGAACTAGTAGAGTCAAAGACTCGAAAGTAAACCTCTTATTGCATGATTTTGAACTTTTTCGAATAGAACCAAATGAGACTATCGATGACATGTATACCCATTTCACTGATGTCGTCAATAGTCTAAAAGCCCTTGGTAAATTTTTTTCGAATTTTAATCTCGTTAACAAGATTTTAAGATCCATTCCAAAAAAGTGAGATTCTAAATTAACTGCAATATAAGAGGCTAAAGATTTAAATAATTTATCTATTGAAGAACTTATCAGCTCATTGATAACATATGAAATGAGTCTCTTGGATCTCGGTGAACACATGAACCTCCTTCCAAAGAACAAGAAGGATTTAAAATTTTAGACAAATGAATGCCACTTGAGTGATGACTCAAGTGATGAGGACAATGATGAACTTAAACTTCGAATACTAAATTTAAAAAGTTCATAAAACAATGATCTAAAATAAAAAATAAACTTGAACGGAGGAAGAGGCCAAAGAAGAGGAAGGCACCCAAGGATAAATCAAGAACTTTCGAAAGGAAAATGGCAAATTGTGCTTTGACGGGCTTCGACTATAAGGTAAGTAACTTAACCAAAACTCCCTTGATTTATTTTAAAATTACATGATGTTTTTCATGAGTGCTTAATTTAGATAGTAGGAAATAAAAAATTATTTTCAAAAATTATATCATGTATTTCTTTCTAGTGTTCTTGAAAATTAAAATGACATAATAAAAATATTAAATATTTGTATCATGCTTAATGATTTAAAATAATAATCGTATGTTATGGATTAATGTGTTTTCGGTCTTAATCGCTTTCATGACATTTTTTTTGGAATGACGTGTTATGTTTTTGGCATTGATAATTATGACAAAACTTGTGAATCAGATTTATACAATGATGCTTTCGGTTCTAAATATAATGCTTGCACATCAAATATGATTAAAAGATAGAAGCAAGCATATTGATGATTTCATCTTTAACATGATGCATGGTTTTTATATGAAATATTTGAACATACTAGTATGAGATCAATCATATGAAATAAAACATAAAAATTAAAAATGTGTTATCATGTTGTTTTATTTTTGATGTGTTTGGTCTTGACGGCTTTATGACAAAACTTACGTCTTGGTCTTAAACATGACACTCATCTTTGCATGTTCTAAATCTCTTGAGTTAAATTTGTGTTAAAAGATGCTGCATGCTTAATGTATTATATTTTTCGACTTGATGGTTTTTATGATGAAGTTTGCCTTCCACCTTTGTACGTTGATACTTGTTTTCTTTTAAAGGAAAAAGGCTTGCTTATAAGAAATAAATCACTTAAATAGAAACATATAAAAAGGAAAAAGGCATGATTATATGAAATAATCCATAAAAAGAAAATACATGATTCTTGAAATTTGTCTATCTCTAAAGTTTTTGATTTTTCGATAAAAGACAAATGATGAATCCATGTATATTTTATGAATCTCTTATGAATGAGATTTTGATGATGTGTTAAAGATTCTATTTATATGAATCTATGAAAATAATTTTAATAATGAGTATGGAGTTGTCAAATTGAACTTGAATGAATTTTCTTTTAATGATTCTTGTCTCCTCTCTTAATCTCTTAGAATTATGACATTTTGAGATATATATATAATGCTTGAATCAAGTTCTAAAAGATTTCATTTTGCTATAAAAAATTTTATTGAAACCATGATCTTGACAATTATAATATGAAGTTCTTTGTATATCAAGATCGTTTATCATGATTCTTCCGGTTATCAAAATAAAATTTTTCAAATGAAATGCAACTTGTCTTTTGATTTCTCGGAACTTAATATTTGAATTCATGATCTTGATATCTTGATAATTGAATTTTTGTACATAATGTGATCTTGGCATCATGATACTTGGAATTTGCTTTTGTGAAATCTTGATAAGAATTTTTATGCATGAATCAAGTTGTTCTTTTTGCTATTTACTACCAAATAAATCATGATTGATATCATTACTATTATACCTCCTATGATTCATGTTGTAGAGAAAGAATTCATAAATCATGATGCAATGAGAATTCTTATGTACTAATCAAGTGCTCATGTGATTCTTTGCTAAAGAAAATATTTACGATTCATGATCTTGATAATTATAACTTGAAACTTTTATAAATCAAGATCGTATGCCATGATTATTTCATTTATCAAAAGAGAATTTTCCAAATGAAATATGACTTGTCTCTTGATTTCTCGGAATTATATAATTGATTTTTTTTTATGATCTTGATGACTTAATATGTTACTTGATTTCTTGATGACTTCTTGATGATTCATGACTTCTATTTTTAAACTTTCAGAATCACAACTTTATTTTGTCAGAATTATGATTTATTTGGTTTGAATGCATGAATTGATGATTTTTATTTGATACTCAAAATTTTCTATTGATCTTGATGACTTGATGCATGAATCATATTCTCATATGATTATTTCACGAATGAGATAATATGAATCATGTCTTGATCTTGATCTTGATAAAAAGAACACTTATGAACCTTGAATGACATCCTTCGGTATTGATCTTTGTTGATTTTTCATATTGATACCCTTCATGACATGATTTCTTTACATTTTTGCCTTGTATGTATAATGTAAAGAAAACTTTGTTAGGATCTGAGCGGCACTAAGAGAGGGAGGGTGAATTAGTGCAGCGGTTAATAACGAAAAATTTCGACAATTTCAAAAACTTCGTACAACAAAAGATAATTCGTTTCAATGAAAATGTATTAGATAAATCGTATTGAAAAAGCTCTAACTTAAAAATGTTTGCAAGTGATAATGAAGTAGAGCATCAAATCAACTGGAAAGGGTTTGCAGCAAAGTAAATAACAAGAATAGAAATGCAAACCCAGATTTATAGTGGTTCGGTCATACGACCTACGTCCACTCCTGATTCCTCTTCTCTTGAGGCCACCGGCTTTCTACTAGGTGTCTTCCTTCCAATGGGTGAAGACAACTTCTCTTACAGTACTCTCTCCTTTTGATGAGCTTAGGAGACAACTCTTACAAAGCCTCACCCCTCTTGGACTAAATCATACTTAAAGCTTAGAGGGAAGATTTTGACACTATTACAACAGAGTTTTTCCTTTTTCTTTCTCAGGTTTTATGTGTGTTTAAACCATGGATGAGAGAGATATTTATAGGCCTTAATGTGATTCAAATTTGGAGCTCAAATTTGAATCATCTCGGATTTTCAAGTGCTGGTAGTGCCACCGCCTGACATTGGTAGCACCACCGCCTAACACACCGGTTCTGTTAGTGTGCTAGGTGGTACTACCGCTTGGCACACTAAAATAGTCAATGTACTAGGAAGTACCATCGCCCAACCAACGGTGCCACCGCCCAAGCACTCTGCCCCAAGGCGATACCACCGCCCCAATCTGATAGTGCCACCGCTAGACAAGGTTCAACAACCCTGTTTGGGCCTTGTGTTCGGCCCAAACTTGTTTGGGTACAGGCCCAACTAGCCCCTAATTGGGTTAACCTAATTATAACCCAATTAGTCCTTAATCCTACTTCGATCTAGATAATTATTATAATACTTAATCGAAATATCGCTCGGCATGTCATTGGCACATCGGCGCTTCGTTCGTTTCTTCAGCGCATCATTCTCTCTTGCGGCCTATTGCCCAATCAGCAGTTGATGCCTACAACCTTGATCTTCTTAGCATAACTTCGCTCTTTTTAGCCTGATGCCTGATTTCTTATCTGAAGCCTTTTGTGGATCGTCGACCAGACCTCCGGCTCAATGTCCAATCTCTTGACGTGATTTCCTTTGACACAATGCTGATTCATCCTACATCAATTATCTTATCCTGATCGAGAGTAGACTTGCATATCTCAAAACATAATTAGATAACTAAACACGATCAATTAGTTTCATCATCAAAATTCGAGATTCAACAATCTCTCCCTTTTTTATGATGACAACTAATTAATGACGGAGTTAACCTTAACTCCCCAGAGTTTAAACAAACTCCCCCTATCAATATGTCATATTGATAGAACACTTGGATTATGCCAAATCCAAGCAACATGTTATGAAAAACATCAAACCATCATGCAAACATATAAAATATTCAATACTTCATTCATTACATGAAATCATCAATCTACTTCTCCCCCTTTATCATCAACAAAAAGAAGAAGTTGCATTTTAGCTAGTTTTAAGGATGTCCAAATTTTACAACACACTAGCAAGATTCAATCATAGCAAGTTTATAAGATTAAACATGACAATTTTTACTTGCTTATTGGGACATGTAAGTTTGCACTTAGTTTCTCACGGTAGGCAAGATAGTAATTTTTGTAATGATCGAGATAGCAAGTAATACTAGCAATATTTGTAACTTTGAGAGATAGCAACTTTTTGCTTCTTTTTACGATATTTATACTAGCAATTTTTGTACCCAATGAGCTAGTAATTTTATATCACTTTAAACATGCAAGCTTAAAAAAAAATTTCAACTTTGCAATTTCTTTCTTCTCTTTTGAGAAGTGCAAGCTTGCAAGTTTTGCTTCCTTAGCATACTAGCAATTTTGTTGAAAGAGTGAAGTTTAGCATAATTTTTGCCTCTCTTGAGATAGCAACTTTTTGCTTCTCAATGTTCAAGCTAGCAACTTTTGATGCATAAGCTAGCAATCTAACTCCCGCTTTATCATTATCAAAAAGAATGGAGGAACCAATGATATAGACTTTTACATCAATTGTAAATTTGTATCAATCAATATTCTGCATCAATTTTCAAATCATGACAACCAATATAAAGAATCAAGATATCAATATCAATGATCAATTCATGATTCATTTCAATATGTCTCTTCTTTTGTAAATAGCAAAAGATCTTAGGAAAATAAAGAAGAGATTACGATATATGTATTATATTTCTAAATTCATCATGAATCATAAGAAATAATTTCAAGTATAAACTATCGAGATATCAAGACTTGGATTGTTTTCCTTTTTAGTAAGTGAAAAGAGAAGTAATCATAGAGGAAAGTATTTCAATTTGCATAAAATATCTCAAGTCAAGAATTCATTAGAGAGTTCATGATTTGCTTGAAACAAAAATTTCATTCAAACTAATTTGACAACTTGAAACCCATAATCAAATCAAAATCATTTTCGAGATTCAAAATGCTAGCAATTTGCATGTATCATGACAAGTGATACATCAAAGGTCTGTATCAACATTTCAATCATCAAGTTATGAAGCATACAAAGAAGTATTGAAACATAGGAGAAAAAAAATCAAATTACACATACAATGTTTCTATCATCAAAGCACATTTTCTCAAGTTTAGTATCAAAAAGTCAAGAGAAGACAATTTATGATTCATTTGCATTTTTCTTTAATAACATGGGAGAATCATAAAAGAGTATGGAGTAAGAGATCTTGAAAAACTCAAGTTATCAAGATCACGATATAGATAAGACTCATTCTAGTTCAATTCATCAACTCCAAACTCATAAACAAATCATCAAAATCACTTTCATAATTTACGAGATTCATAAGATATCATGAAATCTTTAATCTCAATAAGATAGAAAATATAATCTCTTTTTATGTGTTTCAACCTGTAATCATGCCTTTGCCTTTAGTAAAAACAAGTATCTTTATTCAAGAGCGAAAAGGTAAATTTCATAAAATAATTCATCAAGCATGATTTCATAACTTTCAAGCATGATAATATCCTTTTAATATCGAGATATTCATCATCAAGCATGATTTCAAAAGGTATGTTTAAGATTTTTTATTTGAAAGCCATGTATCATCATACAAATTGGATATTATTATCAAAATCTTTCATTCAAAAATTTTATTTAGAACAATGTAGATTAATTACATGTAAGCATGCTCAAGTCCTCTTTCTATAAACATTGTGTATCAAGTTTAAGACTGAAAAGGTGATTTCATCAAAGCCATCAAGATCAAACACATAAAACACAAAAATATCATGATAGCACATTTTCCATTTTTATGAGTTTCAATTTAAGTGATTTGATCTTTCATAAGAATGTTCAAGTTTTTCATATGAAAGTGTCATGCATCATATTTAAAAATTAAAGCATCATCAAAATAATTTTAATTCTTTTTTTCATTAGTTATAACAAGATGATCAATGTTTAAATTTTTTGCTAAAATCATGCATTATTTTATAAATTTTATCATAAAAATGATTAAGACCTATTAATTCAAGATGGAAGTTTTCAAATTATAAGCATGATACACACATCTATTATCATACATAGATATGTATCATGTTTAAAATTGAAAATCGATATGGAAAGCATGCATGGATTTTATCCCTTTAAGTGTACATGCATTATGTCATCTTAATTTGTCATGAAAATGATTATACCAAAAATACATTTATCCAAAACATAGATTTTCAAATCAATATCACTTCAAAAACTCATGCATGATATAAAATCGTCAAGCATTATATTTAGAGATAAAAAATAATATAAAACATCAAGATACACATGCATGGATTAATCCTATTAGGTATGCATGCATTATCACAAATCATGCAAGTATCATTTTAATTTTTACTTTTCAAAAATACTAAAAAAAGAATAATATAATTTTTTAAAAAATAATTATTTATTTCCTACTAACTAAACTAGGAACCGATGAAAAATTTCAAGTAATTTCATAAAGCAAAGGGGCTTTGGTTGAGTTGCTTACCTTGTAGTCGAAAACCGTCAAAGTATAATTTGCCATTTCGCCTTTGGAAGCTCTTGATTCGTCTTTGGGTGTTTTCCTTTTCTTTGGCCTCTTCCTTCATTTAAGTTCATTTTTGATTTTTGATTTTTGTTTGATAAACTTGTTAACATTCATTGTTATGTGTTCAATGTCCTCATTACTTGAGTCATCACTCAAGTGGTATTCATTTGTTCGAAGTTCCAAATCCTTCCTACTCTTTGGAAGGTAGTTCAAGTATTCATCAAGTTCCAAAAAGCTTATTTCATATGTTATTAATAAGCCAATGAGTTCTTCTATCAGAAGGTTATTTAGATTTTTAGCTTCTTGTATTATGGTTACTTTAGGATCCCACCTATTTGAAAGGGATTTTAAAATCTTGTTAACGAGATCAAAATCCGAAAAAGATTTACTAAGAACTTTTAAACAATTGACGACATCTGTGAAACGGGTGTACATGTCGCATATAGTCTCACTTGGCTACATTCGAAAAAGCTCAAAATCGTGCATAAGAAGATTAACTTTCGATTCTTTGACTCTACTTGTTCCCTTGTGTGTGATTTCGAGTGTGTACTAAATATCAAAAGCCATTTTGCACGTAGAAATCCGATTGAACTCGTTTTTGTCTAAAGTGTAAAATAAGGCATTAATAGCCTTTGCATTTAAAGAAAAAGATTTTATCTCTAAATCTGACCATTCGTTCATCAGTTTAGAGGGAAGTTGAAAGCCGTTTTCAATTACATTTCACAAATTTAAATCTAAAGAAATTAAGAAAACTCTCATTCGAGTTTTCCAATATGTGTAGTCTAATCCGTTAAAGAATGAGGGACGAACAATCGAAAAACCCTCTTGAAAGCTGTGAAGAGCCATTTCTCGCTGGTGTGAATCTGAAAGAAAAATAACGTGGCTATAATACCAATTGTTAGGATCTGAGCGACACTAAGAGGAGGGGGGGGGGGGGTTGAATTAGTGCAGTGGTTAATAATGAAAAATTTCGATGATTTCAGAAACTTCGTACAACAAAAGATAATTTGTTTCAACGAAAATGTATTAGAGAAATCATATTGGGAAAGCTCTAACTTAAAAATGTTTGCAAGTGATAATGAATCAGAGCATCAAATCAACTAGAAAGGGCTTGCAACAAAGTAAATAACAAGAACAGAAATTGAAACCCAGATTTATAGTGGTTCGGTCATACGACCTATGTCCACTCCCGATTCCTCTTCTCTTGAGGCCACCGGCTTTCCACTAGGTGTCTTCCTTCTAATGGGTGAAGACAACTTCCCTTACAGTGCTCTCTCATTTTGATGGGCTTAGGAGGCAACCCTTACAAAGCCTCTCACCCCTCTCTTGGACTAGATCACACTTAAAGCTTAGAGGGAAGATTTTGACACTATTACAATAGAGTTTTTCCTTTTTTTTTCTCAGGTTTTTATGTGTTTAAACCCTAGATGAGAGGGGTATTTATAGGCCTCAATGTGATTCAAATTTGGAGCCCAAATTTGAATCATCCAAGATTTTCAGGTGTTGGCGGTACCACCGCCTGACACTAGCGGTACCACTGCCTGACATTGGCGGTACCACTGCCTGACACACTGGTTTTGTTAGTGTACTGAGTGGTACCACCCTTTGGCACATTGATATGGTCAGTGTACTGGGCGGTACCACCACCCAACCAGAGGTGCCATAGCCTTGGCACTCTGCCCCAAGGTGGTACCACCGCCTAGACCATCTGGGAGACTGAACCCAGGTGGTACCACTGCCCTAGTCTGGTAGTGCCACTACCAAACAAGGTTTAGCAACCTTGTTTGGGCCTTGAGTTTAGCCCAAACTTGTTCGGGTATGAGCCCAACTGGCCCTTAACTGGGTTAGCCCAATTACAACCCAATTAGTCCTTAATCCTACTTTGATCTAGATAATTATTACAATGCTTAATCGAAATGTCGCCCAGCGCGTCATTGGCATATCGACACTTCATTCGTTTCTTCGGCGCATCGTCCTCTCTTGTGACCTGTTGCCCAATCAGCAATTGACGCCTATAACCCTGATCTTCTTGGTGCAACTCCGCTCTTCTTGGCCCGATGCCCGATTTCTTTGTCCGAAGCTTTCTGCTGTTCGTCGACCGGACCTCTGGCTCGATGTCCAATCTCCTAACATGATTTCCTCCAGCGCAATGCTGATTCATTTTGCATCAATTATCTAATCTTGATCGAGAGTAGACCTACGTATCTCAAAATGTAGTTAGATAACTAAACATGATCAATTAGTTTCATCATCAAAATTCGAGATTCAACAAACTTTGTATTCCCTTCCTTCTTTTTGACAATGATAAAGGGAGAGATAGTTTGCTATCGTGCACTTCACGAAATAAAGAAAAGATTGATATCTTGCACATTTCAAAACTAGTTATCTTAAATATCACAAAGAGAAGCAAAGAAGTGCTATCTCAATAGAAGCAAAAATTCAAAACATAGAGAATTTTGCAATCTTACACTTGCCATGCTTCTATGGCTATATGTTATAATGAAAAGTTAGCTTGCATGTTTAAAGTAATGTCATTTTGGTAAAAAAATTACTTGCTAGAAAAGGAAAGCTAGTTGCACTTCTCAAAACAAAAAGAACAATTGCTACCTTGCAATCTCAAGAGAAGTAAAGTGCAAACTTGCACAAGAAGCAAGTATTGAATTGCCATGATTACACATCCTTAAAAAACTTACCATATTTGAATGCTTTAAAGTGATGTATGTTGAATATCTAGATTGATAGCTAGTATGATTGTAAAACTTGTATATCTTTTAAACTAGCTATGATGTAATTTCTCTTTTTTGTTGATGACATAGGGGGAGAAGTTGATTGATGAACTCATGCAATGTAATGTTGATTGAATATTTTATATATTTGCATGATGTTGTTGTTGACTTGATTTTGATACATGTTGCGTGGATTTGAGATAATCCAAGTGTTCTATCGGCATATTGATAGGGGGAGTTTATTTAAACTCCAGGGAGTTAAGGTTAACTCCGTCATCAATTAGTTATCATCATCAAAAAGGGGGAGACTATTGAGTCTTGGATTTTGATGATGAAACTAATTGATTGTGTTTTATTATCTAACTACGTTTTGAGTGATAGGTCTATTATTGATCAAGGTTAGACAGTTGACACAGGATGAATCGGCGTTGCACCGGAGGGAATCATGTCAAGATATTGGACAGAAGGTTTTAGACATCGGGCATTGGGCCAAGTAGAGTGGTGTTGTGCCAAGGAGATCGAGGTTATAGAGGTCAATCGCTGATTGGGCAACAGGTCGCAAGAGAGAACGGTGCGTCGAAGAATCGGATGAAGTATCTGAAAGGATCGGAAAGGCACTAAGAGGGGGGGGGGGGGTGAATTAGTGCAGCGGATTAAAATCGTGCTCTTGAAACCGATTTAGACTAAAGCACACGTTCGTAGGAAAATTTCGATTCGACGGAAAAGAGCTTGGAGGCAATTACTTGTGTAAAGGAAATGACAACTTGCAGCAAAGTAAAAACTCACACATTCATGAACTCAATGATGTATAGTGGTTCGGTCCAAATGACCTACATCCACTCTTGAATCCCTTTACGATGAGGCTCCGCTCTTCCACTAGCACTTCCTTTGGTTGGTAAGGATCAACACCCTTTTTACAACCCTTTACAAGATGTTCACACTTGTACAAGATCTTACAAGAAGAAGAGGAAGGTGAACTCAAACAAAACAACAATTTCTCAAGGCTCTCAAGAACTCAAGACTTAGATTTTTGCTTAAAGGGTTACCCTTTCAGCTGAGAAAGGGGGGGGTATTTATAGATCCAAAGTGGATTCAAAATTGAGCTCCAAATTCCAAGTGAATTTGGAGTTCCTGTGCAGTCAAGGCGGTACCACGCTGTGGCGGTGCTACACCGTGTCGCTTTTTTGATCGATACAGCGTACATTATCGCAGCCAGCGGTACCACCGCTGGTGACAAGACGGCATTATTGCCCGGCCCAAAGGTACTTCCGCGCTACACGCACAGGGCGGTGCTACGCCCAAAGTGTTCCACGCACATACGCACAGGCGGTGCTACCGCCCCAGCCAGGCGGTTCCACCGCCTGCTATGCACAGGGGCGGTGCTGCCGCCCCAGCCAGGCGGTTCCACCGCCTGCTTCATTCGGCAAGACCGAATGGCCCAAGTTTCAGCTCTAACTTGGCTTAGTGGATACCTGGTTGGCTTCCACTGATTTTAGGCAGGATTTTTCTTAAATCCTTGCCCTACTCATGTGCAAACTACGAACTTAACATGATTTAATCCGGTGCTTCTTCAAGTCATCTCCTGGAGAGTTTTACGGCGAGTTTCCGGGAAGCTTGCGATGCTTTCCTCGGATTGCTTCGGTGGTCTCCCAACATACTCCGAATTGCATGGCGATCTCAACGAGTCTTCGGCTAGCTTCCGAATCTTGTTGGCAAGTTCCGTGAACCTTCGACGATCTTGAGACGGACTTCCGAAAGCTTTGGCAAGTCCCTGATTGGATCTCGAAGGGTTCCGGCAAGACTTCCGAACATCTCTCGGACTTCCGATGAACTGTTGAACCCCCGACGGACTTGACCTCGGCAGATCATATTATGTTTTCTTCCCATCGTAGTTATTCCTGCACATCATTGGTTGACGCTTCGTCCGATCCTTCGGCACATCGCCCTCTCTAGCGGCTTGTTGCCCAATCGATGGTTGACCTCCGCAACCTCGATATCCATGGCGCAACTCCGCACTTCTTGGCCCGATGCCCGACGTACGAAGCCTCCTGCCGATAGTCGACCAAATCTCCGGCTCGACACCCAATATCCTGATCGAAAGTAGACCTGCGTAACTCAAAACGTAGTTAAACAATAAACCACAATCAATTAGTTTCATCATCAAAATCCGAGATTCAACAGTATCGACCAATGACGTGCCAGGCAATAAGAGGTTGATTCTTATAACTAACTAGATCAAAGTAGAGTTAAGGTTTATGTGTGCAGGATTAACTATGATAATAATGAAGACATAAAGTAAAACAAAGTGTTGAAGTCAAGTGCGATGAAATCGTTGGGAGTTCGAGAGTTCCACGAAAGTCTGAAGATTTATCGGGAGTGCTATCGGAACTGGCCAAGAATAAGTAGGGAGCTTGCCGAAGGGTTTTCTGAAGTTTGTCGGAAGGTTCATCGGAAGTTCACGGAGATCGCCGAGAAAGATCGGAGCTTATCGAAAAAGCTCGTCGGAACTCTTTAAGATCATCGTGAAGTCCAGGAGCTTGCCGGGAGTCCATAGAATGGTGTCCAATGGTTTGCAGAAAGCTTACCGGAGGAAGACTTGATATGCTAGACTGTATATTAGCTTAGGAAATGTCTTGTATTTAGCACATAATTAGGATTAAGATTAGGTGTTATCCTATAACCCTAGTAGGGGCTAATTGGGCCTAGTAATGGACTAGTTTGGACTGGGTTTAAGGCCCAACCAAAAGTGTTGGACCTCGACAATGGGGATTGGCACCACCAGTCCAGCTCCTAGAGGGGGTGAATTAGTGCAGCGAATTAAAATCATACTTTTGAAACCGATTTTACAAAAACACAAGTTCGTAGGAAGATTTTGATTTGACGAAAGAGAACTTGAAAGTAATTGCTTGAGTAAAGGAAATAACAAGGAACTAAACAACTTGCAGCTAAGTAATGAAATGATTCAAAAATCTAAACACTCACACATTCATGAACACAATGATGTATAGTGGTTCGATCAAATGACCTACATCCACTCTTGAAGCCTTCACGATAAGGCTCCACTCTTCCACTAGCAAATCCTTTGAAGGGGAAGGATCAAATACCCTTTTTACAACCCTTTACAAGAGGTTCACACTCTTACAAGATTTCTCAAGAACAAGGAGGAGGAGGTGAACACTTAGTAAGAGACAAGACTTTTCAAGACTAATCAAAGACTTTAACTCAAGATTTTTAACTCTCAAAGGGTATCCTTTCAACCGAGAAACGGGGGGGGGGGGGGGGTATTTATAGATCCAAAGTGGATTCAAATTTGGGCTCCAAAAATGAGGTTCACCACACGTTTTGTGTCTCCTATTTGTCGACACAGGGCATGCCCCAGCGGCGGTGCTACCGCTGGCTACAGTAGCCGGGCGGTGCTACCGCCCTAGGCTGGGCGGTTCAACCGCCTGGCCCATTCAGCCAAGGCTGAATGGGCCCTGTTTAAGGCCCAACTTGGCCTAGTAGAGGCCCGGTTGGCCCCCACTGAATTTAGGCAGGATTTTTTCTAAATCCTTGCTCTACTCATGTGCAAACTATGAACTTAAAAACATAACTCAAAGTGATTTGACCCGACATTCTTCAAGTCAACTTCCGATGAGCTTTACGGCGAGATTCCGACAGGCTTCCGATGCTTCCCTCGGATTGCTTTCAGCGGACTCCCAGCATACTCCCGGATTGTATGGCGAGCTCAACGAGTCTTCGGCTAGCTTCCGAATCTTCCCGGTAAGTTCCGCGAACCTTTGATGATCTTTGCGTTGAACTTTCGAAAACTTCGGCAAGTCCCTGATTCGATCTTGGATGGTTCCGGCAACACTTCCGACGATCTCTCGGACTTCCGATGAACTCTTGAACCCCCGACGAACTTGACCTCGGTAAATCGCTTTATGTTTTCTTTCCATCGTAGTTGTTCCTGCACACTTATCTCGACAAAGTAGATTAGAACAAATATTTCACCAATTGACTTCATCATCAAAATCCGAGATTCAACAATCTCCCCCTTTTTGATGATGACAATCAATTGATGATGGAGTTACTCTTAACTCCCCCTATCTATATGCCATAGATAATAAAAATTGCTTGAATTCAAATTTTGAATTCAACACAATAAGTTTAACATATGAAATAAAAACTTCATGATTTACTTAATGATGATAAAGTCGATGTATGGACATTCATCATTAAGATGTCAAATAGGTATCAAATGATATCAATGAAGTATACACAATAAAAACATGATATCAAGAACCTAAATAAGCATTTTAAGCATATAACTTGCAATAACTTGTAAAGCATAGGAAGTGCATATAACTTTCAACGTATGGCAATTGCATTCAAATATTATTTCTCCCCCTTTGTCATCAACAAAAGGAAAAGAGGGATTCATATTATGAGTGCACATCCAAATATATGTAACAATAAAGGATGTCCGAAAAATATCACAAATGTGGAAAAGGAAATCATTCAGAAATCCGAATATCATTCCACAGTGCCCAAGAAGATGTAGTGAAGATAATACAACATATATGTCAAAGCTGCATAGATGTCAAAGTTGCACACAAGTTTACAACGTTCAAAAAGAAAGTACAACAAACTACTCCTCAGGAGGAATGCCAAAGTGCCTATACATGTGATCTATCTTTTGGTTCATCTTTCGCATTTCCTTCAAAATTTTAATTTGCTGTAATTTTACTTCATTTAACTCTCTCATGATCGGATCGTCAGAAGGTGGAGTGAAGGCGCAGATGGAGCTGCATCAAAGGATCGGGGAGGAGAGATTCACTTCCCTAAAGACTGGTGTTTGGGATGGACTACTGGTGGGGAGGTATATCACTTCTCTAGGTTGTCTAACCCTATTCCATGCTCGAATGTACACCTTAGTCGCCTAAGTAGTTTCATGTCAATGATGTTAAATTTGTCTACTTGTATTACTTCTTCATCAGCTGGAATGCAAATATTATGGGCATGCAATAGTTTAGTTATTAATCCTCCATATGGTAACATTGATCCTTTAGAAAGGACTTCTATCATGTCTTTGTCGGATTAGGTATCCAAAACAAAAATTTCTCTGGTCATGATCCAATATATGGTACTTAATTCAGTGAAACCAGATCTCATCATGATGAAACTGTTTAGGAATGATAATGCTTACAAGAATGTGATGTAAAATTTTAGAGTTAAAAGGTAACAAATGTTCATAACTCTTGGGGATTATGCCTAAGTTTGGATTTGCAAACACGGTTTCTAAGGCTTCAGAGTGGGTGGCTCGATTGTGTCCATGTCCCATTTCCCTCTAAAATAACATCCTAACTCTTTCTCAACAATTCCAATTAATGAGCATATAGTACTATCAAATATTTGGATCTCATTTCCTAGAAGATAAGTTGATAAGCCATCATCATTCACGCTTAAATTAGCATAAAACAATTTAATCAAGCGTGGATAAATAGGTTCAACAACTTGCAAAATGGGTAAGGCTTCTAAGTCCGTAAACCACATGATGGGTTTTAGGTTCCCTAATTGATTCAAATCAACATATTTTTCTTTATGAATGGTTCTACAAGCAAGTTCAGAAAATCTAAGGGAAGCTTCTTTTGATTTGAACAAAGATTAGTCAAATGAATCTACCTCCACCCTTTTTCCTTTGTCTCTTGATGATCTTTTAGGAGCCATTTCTATTGAGGATAGATCAATAATCAATTGAAAGGAAGGAATTAAACTAGACAAGAAAAAGAGGAGAAAAATTTTAGTTTTTACCTTAGATTATTCCTTTGAGAGGTAGGGAGCTTGAATCAAGGAAAGATCCCTCTTCTTAGGCTTTTAGAGGGAAGGAATGATGCTTGGGAAATTTTTAGAGGGGTGTAGATGTTGAATCTCGGATTTTGATGATGAAACTAATTGAGTGTGATTTATGATCTAACTGCGTGTTGAGTTACGTAGGTCTACTTTCGATCAGGATTAGACAGTTGACGCTGGAGGAATTGACGTTGTGCCGAAGGATCGGACAAAGCGCCAACCAATGATGTGTCGGGCAACTGAATGTCAATTCGTGTTGTAATAACTGTCTAGATCAAAGTAGAGTGTTTGGTGTTTGTTTGTGCAGGAGTAACTACGAAAGGGATGAAGGCGTAAAGCGAAATCAAGGGCCGAAGTCAAGTCACGATGGATCGTTGGGAGTTCGAGAGTTCGGAAGCTTTGAAGATTCATTAGGAGTCTTTGCCGGGCGGCCGAGAGCAGTAGGGAGCTTGCGAAGGGTTTGAGGCTTCGGGAGGTTAAATCGGAAGTTCGCGGAGCTTGCCAAGAAAGATCGAAGCTTGCCAAAGAAGCTCGGGGAACTCGCCAAAATCATCGTGGAGTTCGAGAGCTTGCGGTAGTCCGCAGGATGGTTTCAGGATCGTCGGAAGACGCGGAAGTTTGCCGGAAGCTCGACGGAAGAAGACTTGACTTGCGGACTTTGTAATAGCTTAGGAAACGTCTTTAAAATTCGTAGTTAGCACGTATTTTGGGTTAGAATTAGATAACCCAAAGTGGGGGCCCATTGGGCCTTGATTAGGATAAGTTTGGGCCAAAATTTTGGCCCAAACCGAACCAGCTACGTGCATGCTACAGTAGTATGCCATCGTAGCATACTCATCAGAGTTCATGTAGCCGGCCATCGTAGCAGCGGTGGAACACTTTGGCTGAGGCGTAGCACCGCCGGCTATGTAGCCAGCGGTGGAACCGCTGCTGAAGCGGCTCGCCGCCCGGTCTCGAACGAGGCGGGTAGCGGTGGTACCTGCAGGTGGTGGTATGGCCTTCGTGACACAAATCAAATGACTGGCAAATTCACTTGGAATTTGGAGCCCAATTTGAATCCACTATGGATCTATAAATACCCCCTTTCTCGGTGAAAGGGTAACCCTTAGTAAGAAAAGTCTAAGTCTTGAGCCTTTGAGAGCTTTGAAAAGTGTTGTTTCTTTTGCTAAGTGTTCACCTTCCTCTTCTTCTTGAAAGATCTTGTACAAGTGTGAACATCTTGTAAAGGGTTGTAAAAGGGGTGTTTGATCCTTCCCCTCCAAAGGAATTGCTAGTGGAAGAGCGGAGCCTCATCGTAAAAGGCTTCAAGAGTGGATGTAGGTCATTTGACCGAACCACTATACATCACTGTGTCCATGAATGTGTGAGTGTTTACTTTGCTGCAAGTTGTTATTTCATTTTAAAGTAATTACTTCCAAGTTCTCTTTCGTCGAATCGAAATCTTCCTGAACTTGTGTTTTAGCGAAATCGGTTTCAAAACCACGACTTTAATCCGCTGCACTAATTCACCCCCTCTTAGTGCGCTCGATCCTAACAATTGGTATCGAGCCACGTTCTTTCTCTTCGGATTTACACCCGTGAGAAATGGCTCTAAATTGTTTTCAAGAGGGCTTTTCGGTTTTTAGTCCGTTCTTTAGCAGTTCGGACTACACATATTGGAAAACTCGAATGAGAGTTTTCATGCTTTCAATGGGTTTGGATTTATGGAACATCATCGAAAATAGTTTTCAACCTTCCTCTAAACCGACGAGCAGATGGTCGGTTTTGGAGAAAAGGTCATTTTCTTTAAACGCAAAGGCTATGAATGCCTTATTTTGTGCTTTGAACAAGAACGAGTTCAATCGGATTTCTATGTGCGAAAGCGGCTTTTTGACATTTGGCGAACTCTTGAAATCACGCATGAGGAACTAGTAGAGTTAAAGACTCGAAAGTAAACCTCTTGTTGCATGATTTTGAGCTCTTCCAAATGACCAAGCGAATCTATCGGCGACATGTACACGCTTCACGGATGTCGTCAATAGCTTGAAAAGTCTTGGTAAAAGTTTTTGATTTTGAACTCACTAACAAGATCTTAAGATCCCTTTCAAAATGGTGGGATCCTAAAATAACGGCGATTCAAGAATCAAAGGATCTAAATAATTATTCTATTGATGAACTCATTGGGTCCTTAAAGACCTATGAAATGGAACATGATGAATATGATAAACATGATGGACACATGAACAACCTTCTAAAGAACAAGAAGGTTTTTGAACTCGAACTATGAAATGCCACTTGAGTAATGACTCAAGTGATGAGGACAATGAGGACATTGAACACATAACAATGAATGTTAACAAGTTCATTAAACAAAAATTAAAAAACACAAATGAACTTGAACGGAGAAAGAGGCCAAAGAAGAAGAAGAAGGCTTGGAAAGAAGAATCAAGAAAAGAAGAAGCAAACTACGCTTTAATGGGCTTCGACAATGAGGTAAGTAACTTAACTTCCTTGAATTATTTTGAAATTACTTGATGATTTCCATGAATGCTTAACTTAGTTTGTAGGATTTTTTTTTATGCTTCTCTTGTGTTTTTAGACATTAAAAAAATTCGAAATTATACTATGCTTTTCTTTATAGTATTTTTGAAAAGCAAACATATGAGTGATGCAAGATTTGTGATAATGCTTAGGATTAATCCATGCATGTGTATCTTGATGGTTTATATTGTCTCCAAATATGATGCTTGATGATTTTTTATCATGCATGAGCTTTTAAAGTAATAAAGTGTCATATTGTGATGATGAAACATATTTTTTGAATTTATAAATAGATGCATGATTTTGGCAAAAATTTGAACATGGCCTTTTAACATAAAAATTGAAAGTGTGCTATCATTTTTACATATTTGGTCTTGACGATTTTATGACTAAGCTTGTGTTTTATTTTGATACATGTTTTCATAAAAATTTTGAATATGCTCATCAAATTGCTTAAAATGAAAATGTATTTTTTCTCATTCTATTGAGATGAATGAATTCATGTTATGAGTCTTGTGAATCTCATAAAAATAAAAACATGATGAATATTTTTAAAAAAAATGCCTCATGGTTTTGGTCTTAATGATTTCTCTTGAAATATGCTCTTTGGACCTATATGAAAAACATGAATATACTCATATGAGCGTCAAATCACTTGAAATAAAACACATAAAAATGAGAAATTACACTATCATGATGCTTTACGTGTAATGCTTTTGATCTTAATGGGCTAAATGACAACTTGTATTTCAAATTTATACAATGATGGCTTCCATATAAATGTTTGAACATACATTATGAAATCATCATTGAAATGAGAATATTAAAAGTTTGTTATCATGCTTAATGATTTTGTGATATCATATCTTGATGACAAACTCATGTTTTGGTCTTAAATTTGATACTCATCTTTTGAAACATGAGCACACTTGTTTGAAACAAAATGAAACACATTATCATGATAAGTTGAATCTCATAATGTGTTATATTGTTGTCTTGACAATTTTATAATGAAGTTTGTCTTTCGATGTTGAATGTTGATATTTCTATTTTATTTGACATTAAAAGATAAAGGCATGTTTATTTGAAGTAAATTATAAAAGGAAATGCATGATTCTTGAAAATTTTCTATCTCTAAAGTTTTTAGTCTTGATGAATCCATGTGGATCTCTTGAATCGAATCTTTTTGGAAAGTACCACATGCTTAATGTGATTCGACTTAATGACAATTTGTCTTTTCGTCTTGAATGTTGACATTTACTTTTATTAAAGGCAAATGCATGGTTATAAGAAGCAAATCACATATAAAAACAAAATACAATCCTTTATATCAATCTTATCAATTTTTCTATAAGAAATTCATGAATCCATGCTTATCATGTATGAATTTATTGAATGAGATTTTGAGGATGATTCTAGTTTTGACTAATGCTTGATTTGTCATAAGACATGTTTTAAAATTGAATCATGCTTCAATCATGTTCTATCTCCCTTAATTCATTTTGTTCTCCTATATTTCCTTTTATTTACCATAGAGGAGAATCTTCTAAATGAATTATGAAATTGATGATTTGATAATAAGTGTTTATCAAAAATCTATTTATCATTTTGCAATCTCTAAAAGTTGATAATTACTCATTCATGTTGTGAATCTCAAAAATGTTTTTGATTTGATTAGGAGTTTCGAGTTGACAAAATGAGTTTGAATAATCTTATGACTCCTCTCTTGATCTCTTGAAATCATGACATTGAATTCTTGACTTGAGATATTTTTGCAAATTGAAATACCTTCCTCTATGATTGCTTCCTTTTTCATTTACTAAAGAGGAAAACAATTCAAGTCTTGATATATCGATAAGTGATACTTGAAATTATTTTTATGATTCATGATGAATTTAGATCTATCATGTATAAATCAAGTTGTTGCTCTTACTATCAAATGAATCATGAGCCACGACATCACATCTTTTATGATATAAAAATGATATGATTTCCTTACCTTGTATGCCTTTTGTGATGATTTGAACATTGATGTAAAACAAAATTTATATTCTTCCCTTTCCCTTTATTTCCTTCTTTAACGACAAAAGGGAAAGAAAGCATGTTAACATCATTAATCATGACTTGATTTTGATTTCTTGGAACTATATATTTGAGATTCTATTTATGAAATCATGATCGTGATGATTTGAAAACTCCTACATGTAAATCAAGATTTTCTTCATGACAAATATATATAAACTTTGTTTATTCATGAATTGATCTTTAATGAGATGACTTCCTTGTGTGATGATTGAAAATTAATTTTCTTTCTGATGAATCATTGAATCATGACTTGATCTATGCTATTTGTTTTTATATATATCATGATTCTTGATTGTATACCCTTTATCATGAATTGAAAATTGATGATAAAGAAAGTATTTCTGAATCATGATTTTGATTTCTCGGAACTATATGTTTAGAATTTGTTTGAAAATCATGATCTTGACCTTGCTAAAATGAATGGTTATGAATCATGAATGATATCTTTTGATCCTTATTGATTTTTCATATTGATATCTATCATTACATGATATGATTGAATGATTGATTGATACAAATTTAAATGATGTGAAAAGTTGTTAAAGGAAGAAAACAATCTAAATTTTGATATTTCAATATTTGATACTTGGAATATTTTAAAATGTGTTCTTGATGAGAATGTTTGAAATTGCTCTTTTGTCTCATGAATCTTTATCTTAATCTTGTTAAGAAAAATTTTAATGAACCATGAATCATATCTTTGGTATTCACGAATTAATCCTTATTGATATCTTTCATGAATTCTTTGAATCTATTGCCTTGAACTTTTGAATTGTGATGAATCAAAATTTTCTCCTATATGACTTCTCCTATATGTCATGCTTTGAATATTGATGAAGATTTTTATTGATGGAAGTTGATATATGATATGAAAAGAGGATGTAAAAGAAAATCTTTGTATTTGATCCTACTATTCTTTTGACAAAAACAAAGGAGAAGATTTATTGCTAGCTTACAACTTCAATGAAAAATTTCTAGCTCGATCATTGAAATGAAGGAACATCCTATCATGAACATTTTAAATGTTGCTAGCATGCTACAAAAGCAAATTGCAAACTTGCTATGATGAATTGTAAGAAGCAAGTGATGGATTGCTATGCTTGGACATCCTTGAAAAATTTGCCATGATTGAATGTTGAATGTTGATGAAAATTTAGCTAGTATGATTGTAAAACTTGCATATCTTTTAAACTAGCTATGATGATTACTTCTCCTTTTGTTGATGACATAGGGGAGAAGTAAATTGATGAATTCATGCATTGTATTGAGTATTTTATATATTTGCATGATTGTTTGATTTATTCTCATAATCATTGTGATGATTGTTGCATGGATCTGGGATAATCCAAGTGTTATATCAATGGCATATTGATAGGGGTAGTTTGTGTTAAACTCAGGGAGTTATAGTTAACTCGTCGGTCATCAATTAGTTGTCATCATCAAAAGGGAGATTGTTGAATCTCATTTTGATGATGAAACTAATTGAGTGTGATTTATGATCTAACTGCGTGTTGAGTTACGTGAGGTCTACTTTCGATCGAGATTAGGCGATTGACGGAGGAATTGACGTTGTGCCGAAGGATCGGACAAAGCGCCAACCAATGATGTGTCGGGCAACTGAATGTCAATTCATGTTGTAATAACTGTCTAGATCAAAGTAGAGTGTTTGGTGTTTGTTTGTGCAGGAGTAACTACGAAGGGATGAAGGCGTAAAGCGAAATCAAGGGCGAAGTCAAGTGCGATGGATCGTTGGGAGTTCGAGAGTTCGACGGGCTTTGAAGATTCATTGGGAGTGCTGTCGGGCGGCGAGCGAGTAGGGAGCTTGCGAAGGGTTTTCGGAAGCTCAACGGGAGGTTCGTCGGAAGTTCGCGGAGCTTGCCAAGAAAGATCGAAGCTTGCCAAAGAAGCTCGGGGGAACTCGCCAAAATCATCGTGGAGTTCGAGAGCTTGCCGAGAGTCCGCAGGATGGTTTCCGAGGATCGCTCAAGACCGCCTAAGTTCGCCTAAGCTCGACTAAGAAGACTTGACTTCATGGACTTTGTAATAGCTTAGGAAACGCCTTTAAAATTCGTGAGTTAGCACGCATTTTGGGTTAGAATTAGATAACCCAAAGTGGGGCCCATTGGGCCTTGATTAGATGAGTTTGGGCCAAAATTTTGGCCACCAAACTACGTGCATGCTATCAGAGCATACCATCAGAGTCTGCCATCATCGTAGCAAAGCGGTGGAACTGCCGTCGGGCGTAGCACCGCCGCCATCGTAGCAGTGGTGGCACCGCCTCAGCCTCCGACAGAGCGGTAGTGGTCAGTCGCCGGGCGTGTGATACTGTCAGACGTACCAAATGATCGACACAAAGTGTGGCACCGCCTTGACCAGCAGAAATCTGGGAACTCCAAATTCACTTGGAATTTGGAGCCCAATTTTGAATCCACTATGGATCTATAAATACCCCCCCTTTCTCAGCTGAAAGGGGTAACCCTTGAGTAAGAAAAGTCTAAGTCTTGAGCCTTTGAGAGCTTTGAAAAGTGTTGTTTCTTTTGCTAAGTGTTCACCTTCCTCTTCTTCTTGAAAGATCTTGTACAAGTGTGAACATCTTGTAAAGGGTTGTAAAGGGGTGTTTGATCCTTCCTCCAAAGGAATTGCTAGTGGAAGAGCGGAGCCTCATCGTAAAAGGCTTCAAGAGTGGATGTAGGTCATTTGACCGAACCACTATACATCATCGTGTCCATGAATGTGTGAGTGTTTACTTTGCTGCAAGTTGTTATTTCATTTTTAAGTAATTACTTCCAAGTTCTCTTTCGTCGAATCGAAATCTTCCTACGAACTTGTGTTTTAGCGAAATCGGTTTCAAGAGCACGACTTTAATCCGCTGCACTAATTCACCCCCCCCCTCTTAGTGCCGCTCGATCCCTAACAGTAGAGAGGTGAGGAAGAGAGCTCTCGGGTTAGGGGGCGGTTCTACCGCTGGCCCTAACTCACCCCTTATATAAGGTGTTCAGACGACCGCTCAAAGTGGTTCTCTACCACTGGGTGACACCCAGCGGTGCACTGCCGAATCTAGCGGTGCTACCGTCGGTAGCACAAAAATCTTATTTTTGATTTTTTTTTTTTTGAATTTGTTTTTAGAGATGGGATGAAGTCAAAAAGAATTCGATGAAAAGAAATCCAAGAGGAAAGATAAAAACCAAAAAGATTTGGAATCAAATCGATGAAAACCAAAATTTCAGGGAAAGATATCATATAATAAAGCTCACTGATTAGGACAATTTAACATGCCTAATTCCCTTCTAATAAAATCAAATTGTTTCTCATTTAAAGGTTTTGTAAAAATGTCCGCTAATTGATGATTTGTATCAACAAATTCAAGGGTGACATCTTTACTACTTACATGATCACGTATAAAATGATGCCTAATGTCAATGTGCTTAGTTTGAGAGTGTTGAATCAGATTTTTAGTTAGATAGATAGCACTCGTGTTATCACATTTTATAGGAATATTTTTTTAAGTAAATTCCATAGTCTTCTAATGTATTTTTCATCCAGATAACCTGTGCACAGCATGCACTTGTAGCTATATATTTGGCTTCTGCCGTAGATAGTGCAATTGAATTTTGTTTCTTGGAAGTCCAAGAAACAAGTGCATATCCTAGAAATTGGCATGTTCCGGATGTGCTTTTTCTATCTATTTTACATCCACCAAAATTCGCATCTGCATAAGCTCTCAAATCAAAGTTATCGGATTTTGGATACCATAATCCAAAATTAGGAGTCCCTTTAAGATATCTAAGGATTCTCTTAATAGCTTTAAAGTTAGATAGCTTAGAATTAGCTTGGAATCTTGCACATAGCCCTACACTAAACGTGATGTCAGGTCTGGTTGCAGTGAGATAAAGCAGGCTACCTATCATGCCCTATAAGGTTTTGATCAAAACTTTCTCCATTTTCATCCATATCTAATTTAGTGGAGGTGCTCATAGGAGTGCTAATATCTTTTGATCCATCCATGTTAAATCGTTTTAACAATTCCAATGTGTATTTTGATTGATTTAGAAATATACCATCACTTAGTTGCTTGATTTGCAGTCCTAAAAGAAATTTAGTTCTCCCATTAGGCTCATCTCAAATTCATCACTCATATTCTTAGCAAATGATTCACATAGTGATTTATTACAAGAACCAAAAATAATATCATCAACATAAATTTGAACAATAAGAAAATTATTTTCAAAATGTTTAATAAACAATGTAGTATCAACCTTGCCTTTAGTGAAATCATTTGAAATTAAAAAAGAACTAAGCCTCTCATATCGAGCCCTAGGGGCTTGTTTTAGACCATATAGAGCCTTAGTTAGCTTAAAGAGAGTTTTCAAATCCGGGTGGTTGTTCGACATACACTTCTTCGGAAATAAAACCATTTAAGAATGCACTTTTGACATCCATTTAATATAATTTGAAATCATTACTACTAGCATAGGCAAGGAGCATCCTGATGGCTTATAATCTTGCCACTGGAGCGAAGGTCTCTTCGTAATCGATACCTTCTTCTTGGATGAAACCTTTGGCCACTAGTCTAGCCTTGTTTCTAACCACGATATCGTACTCATCTTGCTTATTTCTAAAGACCCACTTAGTACCAATAACTAAGTGGTCATTAGGTCTAGGAATAAGTTTCCATACCTCATTCCTCTCAAATTGATTCAATTCTTCTTGCATTGCGATAACCCAAGAATCATCTTTCAAGGCATCAACAATGCATTTTGGTTCAACTTGAGAAAGAAAAGCGGCATGGGCACAAAAATCTTTGAAAGAAGAGCGAGTTTGAACCCCTTTCGATGCATCTCCTATAATTAACTCCTTGGGATGAGCATCTACATACTTCCATTCCTTGGGTTAGGAAGTTTGGGAAGAAGATGCATCCAAGTTATCATTTTGAGGAGAGGGTTCATTCAAATTCAAATTATCAAGACCAAAATCATCATCAAAATCTTTCTTCTTAAATTCAGAAATTTCATTAAAAACCACATGAATAGATTCTTCTATAACTAAGGTTCTTTTGTTGAAAGCACGAAAAGTCTTAGAAACGGAAGAATAACCAAGAAATATGCCTTCATTGGATTTTGCATCGAATTTTCCTAAGGCATCCTTTTCATTTAAAATAAAGCATTTACAACCAAAAACTTTAAAATAAGAAACATTGGGTTTCTTATCATTCCATAATTCATATGGAGTTTTAGATAGGGATGGTCTCACTAAAACTCTATTCATAATATAGTAAGCTGTATTCATGGCTTCGGCCCAAAAATATTTTGGTAAATTATATTCATTTAACATGGTTCTAGCCATTTCTTGCAATCTTCTATTTTTCCTTTCTACTACTCCATTTTGTTGTGGATTTCTTGGGGTAGAGAAGTTATGATTATATTTGTTTATTTCATAAAAAATTTTGGAAGTCATGATTTTAAAATTCACCTCCATGATCACTTCGAATTGATGAAATCATAAAACCTTTTTCATTTTGAGTGAGTTTACAAAATTTAGAGAAACATTTGAAACAATCACTTTTGTGAGCCAGAAATAGGTCCAAGTGTATCTACTATAGTCATCCACAATTACAAAGGCATATTTGCTACCTCTAGGCTTGTTATGTCAATTGGTCCAAATAAGTCCAAATGGATCAATTGCAATGGTCTAGTGGTGCTAATTTGATTTTTGATTTGAAACTAGTTTTATTATTTTCCTAGTTGACATGCATCACATACCTTGTCCTTAACGAATTTCATGTTTGGGATTCCTCTTACTAACTCTCTAGATGAAATCTTAGAAATTAGTTTCATGCTTGCATGGCCTAATCTCCTATGCCAAAGCCAAGCATCATCATTCAAAACGAAAACACATTTCATTACTTAATTCATCAATATTTATGGTGTAGACATTGTTTTGTTTTAAAGCAATCATGGATATGTCATTGTTTGGTTTTTCAATGATGCAAACATTAGATTCAAATCTAACAATATAACCTTTATCGCATAATTGACTAATGCTTAAAAGATTATATTTTAAACCATCAACTAGCAACACATCATCAATTGAAAAACTTGATTTGTTACCTATGGTTCCCTTGCCAATGATTTTACCCTTGTTGTTGTCTTCGAAGGTGACATACCCTTCTTCTTTACTAGTGAGCATAAAGAAATGAGATGGATCTCTGGTCATGTGCCTTGAGCATCCACTATCAAGATACCATTTCTTGCTCCTAGCTTGTGAGTTTGTCTACAAGAGAGGATGGTTTTTAGGTACCCATTTGATTTTGGGTTCCTTACAAATTGATCTACTTAATTTATAATTTAACATTGAATTATTTATGGTTCCTTTAGGAACTCATATCAATTTTTATGGACTAATTTTCTTGAATGAACATTTGTGAGCAACATGTCCCATTTTACCACAAAAATTACATTTCAAATGGGGTGATACATGCAATGTAGGACCTTTAATGAAGGTGGTGGGATTTTGGTGAGAACCACTCACAAATCTGATTCCACTTCTATTTCCAACGTGACCCTTGTTAGCAAGGATCATATCCAAGCCCTTGCTACTGACCTTAAACTTGTTTAGGGTCTCTTTAAGTAGCAAGATCTCCCTTTTTGTTGCATCTAAGTGTTCACACTTAGAGCATGGGGGTAGAAAAGGGGTTTGAAGACTATTGAACTTACTTTGTAATAAAGCATGCTCTTTCTTAAGCAAATTGAACTTCTTACTAATAGTTCTACATTCATCAAATAACTCATGAAAAGCAATAGAAAGTTCATCGAAAGATAACTCTTCATTAAATAACTCACTAACCTCTTCTCCTAATGCCATTAGCGCGAAGTTGGCCTCCTCTTTATTGCTAGCTTCTTCAACATCGGAGTCACTTGAATCATCCCACTTGGCCTTCAAAGCTTTTTTCTTCTTGAATTACTTCTTCTTGGCTTGAGGGCATTCATTCTTGAAGTGTCCCGGCTTCTTGCATTCGGAGCAAATAACTTGGTCCTTTTGTGTTCAAATTTATTTTTTGTGTCATTTTTAAATTTGTTCTTTCTTATAAATTTCTTAAACTTTCGAGTTAAAAGTGCAATGTCATTGTCACTATCCTCATCACTTGATGTTCCTTTCAAGTGGTCTTCTTGTGTTCTAAGTGCCATATCCTTCTGTTCTTTGGAAGGGGTTCTCAAGCTCTTCATGAGCATGTCACGTCATCTCGTAGGTCATTAGAGATCCAATAAGTTCTTCAAGCGGAAATATTTTAAGATCCTTGACCTCTTGAATGGTCGTAACCTTTGGATCCCAACTCTTTGGAAGGGATCTTAAAATTTTAGTTACCAATTCAAAATTAGAAAAACCTTTACCAAGAGCTTTAAGTCCATTGATGACATTCGTAAAGCGGGTGTACATGTCTCCAATGGACTCATTTGGTTTTATCCGAAAAAGTTTATAGGAATGCACAAGAATGTTGATTTTGGACTCTTTCACTCGGCTAGTGCCTTCATGAGTGATTTCAAGAGTGTGCCAAATATCAAATGTCGATTTGCAAATAGAAACCCGATTAAACTCATTCTTATCAAGTGCACAAAATAAGGCATTCATAGCCTTTGCATTGAGAGCAAAAATCTTCCTTTCCGACTCATTCCACTCACTTATCGGAAGAGAAGATTTTGCAAAGCCATTTTCAACAATGTTCCAAAGTTCGAAGTCCATAGAAATGAGAAAAATCCTCATACGAGTCTTCCAATACGTATAATCTGACCCATTAAACATAGGCGGACGAGTAATGGAGTGACCCTCTTGCATACCGGAGTATGCCATCTCTCTTGGGTTTTAAACCAATATGAGAGCAAACCTTGCTCTGATACCAATTGTTAGGATCTAAAAGGCACTATTTTACAAAAACACAAGCTCGTAGGAAGATTTCGATTTGATGAAAGAGAACTTGAAAGTAATTGCTTAAGTAAAGGAAATAACAATGAACTAAACAACTTGCAGCTAAGTAATGAAATGATTCAAAAATCTAAACACTCACACATTCATGAACACAATGATGTATAGTGGTTCGGTCAAATGACCTACATCCACTCTTGAAGCCTTCACGATGAGGCTCCGCTCTTCCACTAGCAAATCCTTTGAAGGGGAAGGACCAAATACCCCTTTTACAACCCTTTACAAGAGGTTCACACTCTTACAAGATTTCTCAAGAACAAGGAGGAGGAGGTGAACACTTAGCAAGAGACAAGACTTTTCAAGACTAATCAAAGACTTTAACTCAAGATTTTTAACTCTCAAAGGGTACCCTTTCAGCTGAGAAAGGGGGGGTATTTATAGATCCAAAGTGGATTCAAATTTGGGCTCCAAATTTGAAATCAAATTGGAGTTCAGTTTCTTCGATTATCGGGCGGTGCCACGCTGTGTCGGTCTGTGGTGACACGAGGCAATGCAAACCCGGCTAGTGATTACTACGTTGGCGCTTATAATGGTAGGCGGTTACTCTTTGCTTGGTGGCCAGTTCAACCGCTGACCCATTCGATAAAAATTTGAATGGGCCTGTTTAAGAGCAACCAGCGATGAAGGCCGGTTATTTACTGAATTTAGGCAGGATTTTTTCTAAACCCTTGCTCTACTCATGTGCAAACTACGAACTTAAAAACATAACTCAAGGTGATTTGACCCGACACTCTTCAAGCCAACTTCTGGCGAGCTTTACGGCGAGATTAGAAGCTTCCTCGGATTGCTTCCGGTGGACTCGACATACTCTGGATTATATGGCGAGCTCAGCGAGTCTTGGCTAGCTTCGAATCTTCCCAGTAAGTTTCGCGAACCTTCGATGATCTTTGCGATGAACTTCCAAAAACTTCGACAAGTCCCTGATTCGATCTTGGATGGTTCCGGCAATACTTCCGATGATCTCTCGGACTTTCAATGAACTCTTGAACCCCCGACGAACTTGACCTCGGTAAATCGCTTTATGTTTTCTTCCCATCGTAGTTATTCCTGCACACTTATCTCGACAAAGTAGATTAGAACAAAATCCGAGATTCAACACCTAGGATATACTAGGTGGTGGTACCGCTCAGTACACTGACCATGGTAGTGTGTCAAGTGGTAGTATCACCAGATTGGGTGGTAGTATTGCCTAGTGTCAAGGTTAAACTGGCGGTGGTACCACTAGTGACAGCTAGTACCCGGTAAATTCGTGATGGGAAGGTTTTTGGCTCCAAGTTTGAATCAGATTGGAGCCTATAAATACCTCTCCCATCCTTGGGTTGAACATACAAGCACAGAGATTTTGAAAGGAACAAAACACTATAAAAATCCTTCTAAACATTCCTCCTCTAGTTCTCATTTGTATTCCACTAAAAGAGAGGAGTGAAGTACTTGTAAGGGTTATCTCTTGAGCCCGTCAAAAGGAGAGATGCTATAAGGGAGTTGGTCTTTGCCCGTTGGAAGGAAGACAGCTAGTGGAAAGTCGGTAGCCTCAAGAGAAGAGGAATCAGGAGTGGATGTAGGTCGTATGATCGAACCACTATAAAAATCGAGTTTGCATTCAGTTATTATTCTTTATATTTTATCAAACCTTATTTACTTGCTACTCCACTTCCTCACCTTCTTCTTATGAATCATTTTAAGTCTAAACGCAATAGAAACTGGATTTCATTGAAATGAAGTTTTCAACGTATGAGGTGTTCTGAAATCATTTTAAATCGCCAAAATTTGTTGTACTTAACCGTTATACTAATTCACCACCCCCACCCCCCTTTCTTAGTGCCGCTTTAGATCCCAACAATAATATATCCATGCACTCTCACATTGCATGTCATAAAAAATACATATACTCTCACACCACACGTTATCATATATATATATATACATATAAGATATTTTTATCATAATTTATATATTTTATGCTTATAAAATACATACATTCATATTTAACTCTTGACTATCTCATGATGATCATATTAGTCAAAACATGTTTTTCAAAATATATTATGTATATGATAATTTATATGACTACTATTTTGTAGTAAATTAAACTAATACTTACTAGATTGAATTAAAACATGATGATGCTAATGAAAATCATGTTCCCTAATTGATCGAGTGTGCTAGAGAGCTATACACCTATCAAATTAGGAACATAGAATCATGAAATATTTTAGTTAAGAATCTTACCTCTTAAATTGTTGATTTATAATAATTTAATATAATAATCTATAGAAACAGTTTGATAAAATCTCTTATAAAATAAACTATATTAGCATAAATATTTATCTAGATTCTACTATTAATTTTCTGATAATTCACTTTCAAATCGAATAAACCAGTTAGTAACAACCAAACCACCATACTATTCTATGAAGAAAATTTTCTTTATTATTCTAGCTAATCAAACGATCTTGAATTATCATGAAATTTTATAAAAACTAGGAGACATATAAAACTAAATACACACCAAATTTTAGCTTAAAATAGAATCATTTGGATGCTAAACTACTATTCTAATTTAATTACTAACTCCTATTTTGTTTTGTTGAAATTGGTTTGAGACTATCTGAATTTATAATTCACATATCTTTGTGTATAGAAGTGGTCTTCACTTAATTCTAAATCTCACAAAACCATAAAAGAATATTTTAAAGTAGATTAAAAGGCTATGGCCTAATCATATTCCTAAGAGAGCTAATTTAGCTCGAACAAAATATTTTCTCAGAAAATAAGGGATTCTATATATCTCAAATTAGGATAATCATAACTTTATGCATCGATCTCAGATTAAAGTTATATTAGAGGCCTTAGAACCATAAAAGAATTATCCAAAATATATTCAAACTTATAGATAAATTCATAATATAGGTTACTCAAAAGTAGTTAAAGATATGAGCCTATAATTGATAAAATTGAAACTCTAGGTATAGTAAGGGAATAATTGATTTTTTTTCCTCAATCTGCCTTAGAGTTAGGGTATCTTAGCCTCCATAAGAAAAACTAAGAGAATAATTAAAGAAAAAGAGAAAGGGTCATGGGTTATCAGGTTAGTAAAGAGAATAAAACTAAAATTAAGATAGAGGTGCTTGAGAGATTTCCTTTATTATGACCGAATCGACACTAAGAATTAGTGTTTTTGAAAAACTTTCATCGATTCAAAACTTCATTCGATAAAGCTCATATCCGAAATGTGTTTAAACTTAAAAACATTTATAAGAGTGTAATGAGCAAGTAAAGTAATTTGAAATATAAGTAAACATCAAAGAAGAGAAGGCACACCAGTTTTATAGTGCAGGATTTATTAAGATTTAGAGGCTTGGGTAATTGGATGGAGATCTAATACCCAATAGGGTAGGATTTATTAGGATTTAGAGGGAGCCTCTATAAATAGAAGGGAACCAAAGGTCCATAGGTTGGGGTTTTTTGGTAGCCACCTCATGTTCTCCTCTCTCCAAGAGGGGAGCATCATCGTAGTCTTTGCCGTGTGGATATCACTAGAGAGGAGGATGCTTGACCTCCTTCATTCTCCCCCTTAGATCTGTAGAAACTCAAGGATATTTGATCTCCCTAGGTACTTTCTTTTTACGCATGCAGTTTTCAGGTTCGCAGATTTATTTTTGATGCACCGATCTTTGCACGATGATGGAACCTTTTGTGAAAATCTAGGATATTTTATTTTCATTCTTCCGTTGCGCATGAGATGTCACCTCATGAATTTCCCAACATATAAATACTCCTTACTTACCTGATAAAGTACCTTGAGAAGTGATAAGAACCGAGTAAAAAACTATAGCGAAATAGCCTTGAAAAATTAGAGTGTTCACCTCCGGAATTCCCACTTGTAAAAATTCTATAAAAGGGTGTGAGCCACTTGCAAAGTTCTGTAAAAGGGGTGTTTGATCCTTCCCCTTCAAGAAGGATTGATAGTATAAGCCGGTAACCTCATCGGAGGAGGTTTCGGGAGTGGACGTAGGTCAATTTGACCGAACCACTATAAATCACCATGTTCTTCTCTTGGTGTATAAGTTTTAATTGTTGCATTCAATTCTTTACTTCACTGCACTCGTTCATTCTGTGATTCTCTACTCTCTTACATATTCACTCAAATCAATCTTCTTTGCTGAAATTATTTTCATCGGACAAAACTTCTCAACGCATAATATTTTTCTAGAATCGGTTTAAATGATCGATTTTTATCCATTGCACTAATTCAACCCCCTTCCTCCTCTTAGTACCACTCTTGATCCTAACAGTCACTAGGTCTAGGGATAGATTTCCATACCTCATTTCTCTCAAATTGATTTAACTCTTATTGTATTGCAATAACCCATGAATCATCTTTAAAGCTTCGTCAATGCATTTTGATTCAATTTGAGCCAAAAAGGTAGTATTAGCATAAAAAATTTTAAATGAAGAGTGAGTTTGAACCTTTTGATATATCTTCAATGATTAGCTCCTTAGGATGAGCATCTACATGCTTTTATTCCTTAAGTAAGGATTCTTTATAAGAAGATGCATCCAAGTTGCTTAGGGAATGAGAGTTTTCATTCAAATTTAAAGCATCAAAATCAAAATCATCATCAAAATCATTTTTCTTAAATTAGGGAAGCTCATTAAAAATAATATGAATGGATTCCTCAATGACTAAAGTGTTTTTATTAAAGACATGATATGCTTTAGAAATAGAAGAATATCCAATAAATATGTCTTTATTAGATTTTACATCAAAATTTCCTAAGGCAACTTTTTCATTTAAAATAAAACATTTATAACTAAAAATTTTAAAATATAAAATGTTGGGTCTTTTATTATTCCATAATTTATAAGGAGTTTTGAAAAATAATGGTCTTACGAGAACCCTATTCATGACATAGCATGTCGTGTTAACGGTTTCGGCCCAAAAATATTTAGGTAGGTTATGTTCATTTAACATAGTTCTTGCCATCTCTTGTAAGCTCCTATTTTTTCTCTCAATTACTCTGTTTTATTATGGATTTCTTGGAATAGAGAAATTATGGTTGTACCCATTTGACTCACAAAAATTTTAAAAATCATGGTTTTAAAACTCACCACCATGATCACTATGAATAGATAAAATCATAAAACTTTTTCATTTTGAATAAGTTTACAAAATTTTAAAAAATATTTAAAGCAATCATTTTTGTGTGCTAAGAAGTATGTCTAAGTGTATTTACTATAATCATCAATAATTACAAAAACATATTTATTACCTCCTAGATTTGTTGTATCAATTAGTTCAAATAAATCTGTGGGTTAATTGTAGTGATCTAGAGATACTTATTTAATTTTTTGATTTAAAACTATTTTTTTATTTGTTTACCTAGTTGGCATACATCACAAACTTTGTCTTTGATAAATTTGACACTAGGCATTCCTTTTACAAGTTCTCTAGTTGAAATTTGAGAGATTAATTTCATGCTAGCATGACCTAATTGTTAGGACTGAAATTGGTACTAAGAGGGGAGGGGGTAAATTAGTGCTTTCATAAAAACATTGTCAATTCAAAAATTTGTTCGATAAAATCTATATAAAAAATGATGTTTAATTTAAAAATGATTGTAAGAATGTAATGAGCAAGTAAAGTAGTTTGCAGTAAGAGTAAACAGTAAAGAATAGAAGGTACACCAAGTTTATAGTGGTTCGATCGTCGTGACCTACATCTACTCTCGAGTCCTCTTCCGTTAGGGTTACCGGCATTCAATAACAATCTTCTTTCAATGGGTGAAGATTAAATACCCTCTTACAGTCCTCTTTTCTTTTTCACAAGTTTAGGAGACAACCTTTATAAGTACTCACTCCCTTCTTAAACTGAAATCAACTTAAAGCTAGAGGAGGGGAACTCTCAATGAATTACAATAACATTTTCCAACTATTATATTCTCAGTGCTTGTGTATCTTGAGCAGGGATGAGAGTGATATTTATAGGTCCCAAATAGATACAAACTTGGTGCCAAAACTAGTCTCCTCTTGAGTCTTCGGGTTACTGGCAGTACCACCGTTTATGCTGGGCAGTACCATCACCTGACACACTGTCACTAGGTGGTACCATCACCCAGTCTGGCGATACCATCGCTTGACAGTCTCAGAGATTGTGTTTTAGAGACTAAGCCACTAGCGATTCCACCACTTGTTCTGATGGTGCCATCGCTTAACCCACCTTTTGGGTCACTAATTGGGCCTTTCTCTTAGCCAAAATAGCCCCAACTTAGGTCCAATAGGCCCCTAATTGAGTTAGCCTAATTCCTGTTAGAATCGAAATTGACACTGAGAGGGGAGGGGGGAGGGGGGGGGGGTGGGGTGAATTAGTGCTTATGATAAAAATATCGGTTTAAAAACTTCATTCGATGAAAACTTTCATCCAATAAAAACTAATATTGAGTGTACTTTAACTTAAAGTAAGTGCAAGATAGAGTGAGCAACAAACTTTATAAGTAGTAAAGGTAAACAACAAAGAAGAGAAGACACACCAATTTTATAGTGGTTCGGTCGTCCTAACCTACATCCACTCCCGATTCCTCTTCCGTTGTGGCCACCGGTGTCCACTAACGATTTTCTTTCTAATGGGCAAAGATCAACTATCCTTATAGCACTTTTTCCTTTTGATAGACTTAGGAGAAAACCTTTACAACTCCACTCACCCCTCTCTTAAAACAAAAATCAACACTTAAGCTAGAGGAGGGGAATTCTAATAAGATTACAATAGAGTTTTCCTTTGTTTTTATTCTTAGTTCTTATGTATTTTGAGTAGGGATGAGAGGGGTATTTATAGGCTCAAAATGGATTTAAATTTGGAGCCAAAATCAGTCTCATCCTAGATCTTCGGGGTACTAGTGGTACCACCGCTAGTGTTGGCCGGTGCAACCACTAGTATGCTCTGATATTGGGTAGTACATCACCTAGTTTGGCGGTACCATTACTTGACATAGTCTTAGAGACTGTCTTGGAAATTGAGCCACTAGCGATTCTATCGTCTGTTTTAGCGGTGCCACTACCTAACCTACCTTTTGGGTCACTGATTAGGCCTTTCTTATAGCCCAAAATAGCCCTAACATAAGCCCAATGGGCCCTTAATTGAGTTGACCTAATTACATTCTAAACCAACTCAATTAGACCTCTAAACTACTTCTATCTAGATAAATTATTACAAAGCATGAATCATATGCTGTCTGACATGTCATTGGTTCATCAGCACTTCGTTCAATCCTTCGATGTATCATCCTCTCTTGTGACCTATTGTCTAATTGGAATATTGACCTCCAAACTTGGATCTCCTTGGAGCAATATTTGCTCTTCTTGGCCTGATGCCTAAGCTCATGGTACAAAGCCTTCTGCTAATACGTCGACCGATCCTCCTACTCAACGTCCAATCGTCTGACAAGTTCCACTCCGGCCCAATGTCCGATTCCCCCTACTTTAATCAATTTACCTCTCTTTGATCAAAGTTAGTCCCGTATCACTCAATATGTAGATTAGATTACAAACCCATCAATTGATTTTATCATCAAAATATGAGATTCAATAATCTCTCCCCCCTTTTTTATGATGACAACCAATTAATGACAGAGTTTAAACTAAGCTCCCCCTATCAATATGGCATATTGATAGAAATTTTAAATTCAAAAAATCATGAGAATTTCATGCAAAATCATAATTTCAATATATCATTCCATGGATGATTTGTTAGGATCACAATCAGCACTAAGAGGGGGGGGGGATGAATTAGTGCAGCGATAAAATCATTCGATTTCAGAAAACTTCAATTCGATGGAAGCCGTATCAGAAATTATTTATACTTAAAAGGATTCATAAGTATAGTAATGAGTAGATAAAGCACTTGCAAGATAAATAAACAAGTAGAGAAAGGGAGGCACACCAATTTTATTGTGGTTTGGTCATCCGACCTTTGTCCACTCCCGATTCCTCCTTTGTCGAGGCCACCGGTATCCACTAACTGATCTTCTTTTAATGGGTGAAGATTAACTACCCTTTACAATTCTTTCTCATTTTTATAGGTTTAGGAGATAACCTTTACAATCCCACTCACCCCTCTCATAGTCTTAACCAAAACTTAAAGCTAGAGGAGAAGATTTTTTACACAATTACAACAGAGTTTTTCCTCTTTTTGTTCTTAGTTGGTGTGTCTTCTAACCAGAGATTAGAGGGGTATTTATAGGCCCCAAGTGGATTCAAACTTGGAGCTAAAATTTGAACCACCCTAAGTCTTCAGGGTACTGGAGGTACTTCCACCAGTACTGGGCGATATCACCACCTAATCTGCCCTGACACCGGTGTTCAGTCTTAGATTTTGATGATGAAACTAATTGATTGTGTTTTAATATCTAACTGCATTTTGAGTGATGCAGGTATACTCGATCAGGATTAGACAATTGACGTAGGAGGAATTGACGTTGTGTTGAGGAAGTCACATTAGGATATTAGACAATCGACAGAAGGCTTCGAACGTCGAGCATCGGGCCAAGAAGGGTGGTGTTGCGCCAAGGATATCAAGGTTGTGAAGTCAACCGTCAATTGGGCAACAAGCCGCAAGAGAGGACGATATGCCAAAGTATCGGATGAAGTGTCGATAGGCCAATGACATGTCGGGTAATAGAATATCAATTCGCGTTGTAATAACTATCTAGATCGAAGTAGAGTTTTGGCTTGTGTGTGCAGGATTAACTATGATAACGATTAAGACACAAAGCAAAACAAAGTACTGGAGTCAAGTGCGATGGATCGTTGGGAGTTCGAGAGTTCGATGGAAGTCCGAAGATTCGTTGGAGTGTTATAGAACCCCAGAGGAATTCTATGGAGATTAATCTTTGATGGGGATCAACCCTTGGAAGGCTATAGGGGTTCCACCCTCCAAGTAGCCTAGTGGCTGCAATTGTAGATTGATCTTTCTTATTCCAAAGAGGTGGAGGCTACAAGTTTATATAGAGCTCCAAACCCTAGCCCTAGGGGCTGCTTCCTAAGTGAACTACCCAATTTGCCCTCAACCTTAGCGGGCCGGCCCAGTAATAAGGGGGCGGCTAAGAAGCCCAAAGACCCAAATATAAACCCTAGCCTCTCTTCTTTATAGGATAGAGGCGGCTAGGTGGGGTTTATTACACTCTCACAGGGTTTTTATTAGATGCTACATGGTTGAGTAGGACCCAACCCTACTAGGGTCTTATCAAGCCCACTCTCTTCGAATCAGCCTTGTCCTCAAGGCTGGGGTTCCATGAACTTAGGGAACCGGGCATTCAACTCCTCATATGATTCCCATGTGGCATCTTCGAGTGGTAAATTAGTCCAATGTACTAGTACTTGATGAGAGGGCGTCGACGGCGCATCACGACTCTATGGTCGAGGATGGCTTGTGGTTGTGCTTGAATATTTCATCATCGGTGGTATTGGGCGGTTGGATGCAGGGTGTCTCGTGTTCTCCCAACTTGGGCTTCAAGCATGACACATGGAAAGGCAGGTGAATTTTGGTATATTCAGTAATTTAAGTGCATGCGCCATAGCTCCAATATGCTCTATGATTTGATAGGGCCCATAAAAACGTGGAGATAGCTTCATGGAGGCTCATGTGCTGATGGATAGTTGTTTGTATGGCTGTAGGAGAAGATAAACCCAATCTCCTATAAAAAATTCTCTTTTGCTTCTTCGTGTGTCAACATGTTGTTTCATTCTAGCTTGAGCGATAGAGAGATTATCCTTTAGTAGCTGTAGGAGTTTGTCCCTGTCAATTAAATCTTGGTCGACCTGATCTACCTTAGCTGAGACAATTACATACTTTGGAATCACAGAGCCGACCGACCATATAATGCTTCATATGGGGTACATTTTGTAGATGAATGATATGTAGTATTGTACCACCATTTGGCCCAGGGGAGTCATTTCGTCCACTCCTTTGGTCGATCACTAGCAAAACACCGAAGGTATGTCTCTAAACACCTGTTCACCACTTCTGTTTGGCCGTCAGTTTGTGGATGATATGCAGTGCTCATCTTAAGTTTGGTGCCCTGCAACTGAAATAACTCGGTCCAAAATTTACTAGTGAAGACCCTGTCACAATCACTTACAATAGACCTTGGCATCCCATGCAGTTTAACAATATTTGCTATGAAAATTTGAGCAATACTAACAGTAGTGTAGGGATTTCGCATAGCACAAAAATGAGCATATTCGTAAGTCGATCAACCATCAAAAGGATTGTACTTTTACCTTTAGAAGGTGGCAGCCCTTCGATGAAGTCCATAGAGATGTCAGTCCACACCGAGTCAGGTATGGGTAGTGGTTGTAGTTTCCCTGGACTCGCCACCGTTTCACCTTTTTGCTGTTGACATACATCACATTATGCTACGTATTCAGAAATAATTTTTTTCATCCCTTTCCAATAAAAGTTTTGCTTCAATCTTTTGTAGGTTCTTAGAAATCCGGAGTGCCCTACTGAAGGTGTGGAGTGCATTTCGTGCAGAATGACTTTGATGCAAGAGGAGTTTGGTATAAGCACAATACGACCTTTATAGCGTAGATCCCTCGAATCCCAAGTATAGTGAGCTATTGTGCTTGGATCCTCCTCTAATTTTTTTATGATGTTGCTGGTTTCTGGATCCTTCTTCCATTCCTCCCTAATGCCCTCGAGGAAGCCGGTGGTAGGAAGAGAGATGGTTGAAAATTCAGCTTGTTGAGGGAGTCATGAGAGTGCATCTACAACAACGTTTTCTTTCCCCTTTTTGTAAATAATTTCATAATCATATCCAAGAAGTTTGGTTACCCATTTTTGCTACTCCGGGATGATATCTTCTGCTCCAAAAAGTACTTAAGGCTTCTATGGTCAGTTTTAATCTGAAATCATCGGTCAATCAGGTAGGGTCTCCACTTTGTTACTGTGTGCACAATGGCGAGCATCTCCTTATCATAGATAGACATTTTTTGATGGAAGGGAGACAATGCCTTGCTAGTGTATGTGAGTGGTCGACCATCTTGCATGAGAACGGCTCCGATTCCAACTCCCGATGCATCGGCCTCAATGATGAAGGGTCGACTGAAATCTGATAGCGCTAGCACCGGTGTCGTCGTCATAGCTGCCTTAAGTCTGTCAAAGGCAGCGGAGGCTTTGTTCGACCATAGGAAGGTATCTTTTTTTAGTAGAAAAGTGAGGGGGGCACTAATCTTCCCATAGTCTTTCATGATCTTCTCAATTTCATCTTTCTAGAGGTGAGGATAGCGTTAAAGTCGAGTATTTGCTGGTGGTTTGCCCGGAAGGATTGGAATTCGGTGGTCATGTTGTCGAGTAGGAGGAAGACCGCGTGGTTCAGCAAAAACATCGTCAAATTCAACAAGCAATTGGGTGATATTTTGATCTTTAATTTCTATTTTCTCCCCCTCTGGTTGCTGCTGGAGATGCATAAGAAAGCCACCATTTATCTTGTGTAAAACTTTCTCCATTCATTGGGTTGAAACGGTGGTTACGTTGCTTCCGCGCTTCCCGCGTAGGGTGACATGTTTGCCTTTGCAATAAAATTTCATAATCAATTTGGAAAAGTTCCAAGAGACATCACCTAGTGTCATCAACCATTCTATGCCTAGCACAGCCTCATAATCATCAATTGGTAGGAGGAAGAAGTCGACAATAATTTCTTGGTCTTGCAGTAATAGTTTGACCTGCGGGCATCTTTGGTCGTATTTTAGGATTCGGCTGTCGGCGACCTTTACGTCGAACTTGCTACAACCTTCAATATGGAGCACCATCCGAGCAGCAACCTTACTATTTAGAAAGTTATTAGTGCTGCCTGTATCGATGAGAAAAGTGATCGGTTGTTGTTTGAGCAGGCCTCCAACTTTCATCGTTTGCGGATTTGAGTAGCCGCCTAGCACATGTACCATAAAGTCGGTCGATTGTGGCTCTTCTTCCACATCTCCATCCTCATGTTCAAGACTCTCTTCTGGCTATTCACTGATCTCTTCTTCCACTGGTTCAATCACAAGAAGTCTCCCCTTTTTGTAGCGATGTTCACGGCTCCACGGCTCGTCACAATGCCAACATAACCCCTTGGCAGATCGGTCTCGAAGCTATTCTCTTGTCAACCTTTTTGGTGTAGGAGCTTGGTTGATAGTAGGGGGGGCTGAGAGCTTCGATATTACTAGTCGGGGAGCGACCCTAGTCCTCCGGGCTTCGTGGTTCAATCGCTCCTCCTGAAGTCATGCGAAAGAGATGGCTGCCATAAGCGTGTACGGTTGTCGCGCTTTAACTTCTCCCCGGATCTCTAGCTTCAAGCCCTCAATAAATGTCCCCAATAACTATTTTTCAGACCAATCATGAGTTTGATTAGATAACCTTTCAAACTTGGTTTGATACTCCTAGATGGTAGAGGTTTGTCGGATCTTTGCTAGTTGTCCGTTGATGTTCTCGTAATCGGTTGGTCCGAAATGGATCAGCAGTCCTTCTTTGAATTGTTGCCATGAGAGGACTCCATGAGTGTGTTCAAACCAATCAAACCATTGTATGGCATCTCCTTCAAGATGTATAGCTGCAATTTCTACCATAGATCCATCTGCGGTTTTGTGGTACCAAAAATATCGCTCTGCGCACGAGATCCAACCAATCGGGTCTCCTTCCCATCTAGGGAAGTCCACCCTCATGCGTGGATAGTGGGGATCGGTCATAGAACCTCCCCTCTCCTGGAGGTCATCTCTTCGATTAGAGCTCTCTCCTTGATGTGATTTCTTTGGGCTCGGTGGTCGATCCAAACTAAGTTCGCAAAGAGAGTCCAATCTTCTCCTCCATTCGTGTCTCGAAGGCTTCAAATTTAGCATCAATTGCCTCCTCGGATGCCATAGCATATGTCTTCAAATCTGTAATATTAAGATCTCTTTTTTGCTGTTGGGTTAAAGGCATGTATTGGTTGAGAGAAGTGGTGGTTGAAAGGGTTGGTGGATTGGTGAATGTAGGCTGTGGTTTAGGCTTGTTTTGTGGCTATTTTGGGTGCAGTTTGGAGCCACGGTTTGATGGAGTTTTTGGGCTGTGATGGTAGTGGATGAAGGTTAGGGAAGAGGGTTTTAGATCTGTGGTAGATTACAGTAAAGATTTGACAAAAATCAGTGGCAATTGCTGCCTATATGTGCTATCTCGTAAGAGCAGAATTGTCATTGAAGAAATAGTAGTTTCTCGACAAAATTTCTGGCGAAAACTCAGGGGTTTGAGGAGGGGGTTTGATGGTAGAATCTTAGTTTAGATAGCAACAAGGATAACAAATTGGATCAAGAAATTTTGGCAGCAAAGCAGTAAAGAAATCGGTGCAAATTGCGATAGCAGAATTCTCGTCGAAACATTTCAGCAGTTTACGAGAGATTGCAGCAACACACGAATTTTTTTTTGATGAATTCCATAATAGATCAATCATGGATGGGAGCCAAGATGATCTATGAGGTGCACAAAAAATTTTGTTCAAAAAGGATAACAATTAGATTGGTTAAAAGCAGCAACACGCGACTAAAATTTTCTGCAGCGATCATTCGTTCGCAAAGACGGTAACTTTTGCGATGCAAGGAATTCACAGGCAAGGGATCGATAGAAAAACTTCATTTTGATATTTTAGATGAAAAATTACAACAGCAAAAGGTATTGGTGGTAGAAAAATACCAGATCTCTGATGCTATTAGAGGTGGCGACTGTAGATTGAATTGATCTATGTGAAGAGATGACGGTAGAGATGACGACATCAAGAGCAATTGTGGGAATTGCTTGGCTGATGGTGGGCAGCAGGGATGGCAACAAAAGCAGGAAGATCGCTGCTCTAATACCAGATGATAGAACCCCAGAGGAATTCAATGGAGATTGATCTTTGAGGGGGATCAGCCCCTGGAACGCTATAGGGGTTCCACCCTCCAAGTAGCCTAGTGGCTGCAATTCTAGATTGATCTTTCTTATTCCAAAGAGGTGGAGGCTACAAGCTTATATAGAGCTCCAAACCCTAGCCCTAGGGGTTGCTTCCTAAGTGAACTACCCAATTTTCCCTTAACCTTAGCGGGCCGGCCCAATAACAAGGGGGGCGACGGCTAAGAAGCCTAAAGACCCAAATATAAACCCTAGCCTCTCTTCTTTATAGGATAGAGGCGGCTAGGTTGGGTTTATTACACTCTCACAGGATTTTTATTAGATGCTACATGGTTGAGTAGGACCCAACCCTGCTAGGGTCCTATCAGGCCGGAACTAGAAAAGTAGGGAGCTAAGGGTTTTCAAGTTCATCTAAGATTCTCGGATGTTCATGAGCTCGTCGAGAAAGATCAGAGCTTGCCGAAGAAGCTCATCGAAACTTTCCAAGATCATCGTGAGGTCCACGAGCTTGCTGGGAGTTCACAGAATAGTATCCAAGGGTTCATTGGAAGACCATCGAAAGTTCACCGGAAACTTACCGGAGAAAAGACTTGATGTGATGAATTTTGTAATAGCTTAGGAAATATCTTTAATTTCATAGTTAGCACATAATTAGGGTTAGGATTATGTATTAATCCTTTAACCCTGTTAGGGGCCAATTGGGCCCGGATTTGGATCAGTTTGGGCTGGGTTTAAGGCCAAACCAGAGTCCGACGTTGTTTGGTGGCCTCAAGTGGCACCAAGTCAAGATCCCCAGAACATTTTGGTGATGGTACCGCCCTGGGGCAGAGTGCCTGGGCGATGGCACCGCTGGCTTGGAACCACTATAAATCGGTTTGCATTTATCTTATTGTCATTTACATTACTACAAACCATCTTCACTTTGATGCTCTACTTCCTTATCTCCTTCTTACGAATCACTTCAAGTTTAAAGCATCTTTCGTTATGGATTTAATCGAAGAAGCATAATTTTTATCGTATGAAGTTTCCAAAAGTGTTTTAAAATCATCAAATCTATCGTTCTTTACCGCTGCACTAATTCACCCCCTTTTAGTGCCGCTCTCGATCCCAACAACTAGATGGTACCATCACCCAATCTGATGGTACTACCACCTAACACAGTCTTAGAGAATGTCTCGAAGACTAAGCCACCAACAGTTCCATCTCATGTTCTGGTAGTGCCATCGCCTGACCCACCTATTAGGTCACTTTTCGGGCCTTTCACTTGGCCCAACACAGCCCAAACTTTGCCCTGTTAGGATCGGAAAGGCACTAAGAGGGGGGGGGGTGAATTAGTGCAGTGGATTAAAATCGTAATTTTGAAATCGATTTCGCAAAAAGGCAAGTTCGTAAGAAGATTTTGATTCGACGAAAGAGAACTTGAATGAAGTTGCTTGAGTAAAGGAAATAGAAAGGAACTAAGCGATTTGCAGCTAAGTAATGAAATAATTCAGAAATGTAAACACTCACACATTCATGAACACAATGATGTATAATGGTTCGGTCAAATGACCTACATCCACTCTTGAAGCCTTCACGATGAGGCTCCGCACTTCCACTAGCAAATCCTTTGAAGGGGAAGGACCAAATACCCCTCTTACAACCCTTTACAAGAGGTTCACACTCTTACAAGATTTCACAAGGAGAAGAAGGAGGTGAACACTTTAGCAAAAGAAGAGACAAGACTTTGCCAAGACTTTTCAAAGACTTTTTCTCAAAATTCTAACTCTCAAGGGTGCCCTTTCAACTGAGAAAGGGGGGGTATTTAGAGGCTCAAAATGGATTCAAATTTGGGCTCCAAATTTGAATTTTCGTCTGGCAGCGGTGCGACACAACAGCGGGGGTGCTACCGCTTGTCAGTCTGGCAGACGGACACAACAGGGGCGGTGCTACCGTCCCAGGCGACACATGCAGGGGCGGTACTACCGCCCCAGCCAGGCGGTGCTACCGCCCTAGGCTGGGCGGTTCAACCGCCTGGCCCATTCAGCAAAGGCTGAATGGGCCTTGTTTAAGGCCCAAGTTGGCCCAGTAAGAGCCCGGTTGGCCCCTACCAGATTTAGGCAGGATTATTTTTAAATTCTTGCTCTAATCACGTGCAAACTACAAATTTAAAACATAATTCTAAGTGATTTAACCTGACATTCTTCAAGTCAACTTTCGGCGAGCTTTATGGCGAGATTCCGACGGACTTCCGACACTTCCCTCGGATTTCTTCCGATGGACTTTCAGCATACTCCTGGATTGTATGGTGAGCTTAACGAGTCTTCAGCTAGCTTCTGAATCTTCCCGGTAAGTTCTGCGAACCTTCGACAATCTTTGCGATGAACTTCCGAAAACTTCGGCAAGTCCCTGATTCGATCTTGGTTGGTTCTGGCAACACTTTCGACGATTTCTCGGACTTCCAATGAACTCTTGAACACCCCACGGACTTGACCACGGTAAATTACTTTATGTTTTCATCCCATCGTAGTTATTCCTGTACACTTATCTCGACAATATAGATTAGAACAAATATTTCACCAATTGACTTCATCATCAAAATTCGAGATTCAACAATCTCCCCCTTTTTGATGATGACAATCAATTGATGATGGAGTTACACTTAACTCCCCCTATCTATATGCCATAGATAGTAAAAACTGCTTGAATTCAATTTCTTTGAGTTTAACATGATAAGTTTAACTTATCGTCCAATCATATGAAAGAGAAACTTTATGGTTTACTTAATGATGACAATGTCGATGTATGACACTTATAGACATTCATCATTAAGTCAAAAGATGTTAAATAGACAGGTATCAAATGATATCAATGAAGTATACACACTTAAAAAAATGATATCAAGAACCTAAATAAGCATTTCAAGCATATAACTTGCAAAGCATGGCAAATGCATATAACTTGTAAAGCATGACAAATGCATTCACTAGTCACATATTTCTCCCCCTTTGTCATCAACAAAAAGGAAAAGAGGGATTCATATACGAGTGAAAACCAAAAATATTATGAGTGTCATCCAAAGATATGTAAAAAGATATCCGAAAAATATCACAAACGAGGGAAAAGAAATCATTCAAAAATCCGAATAGACAATATCATTCCACAATGCCCAAGGTAGATAAAATGTAGTAAAGATAATTTCAAAGTTGTATAGATGTCAAAGTTGCATAAAATTTTACAACGTTAAAAAAGAAAATATAATACAACAACTACTCCTCAAGAGGAATGCCAAAGTGCCTATACATGTGATCTATCTTTTGGTTCATCTTTCGCATTTCCTTCAAAAGTTCAATTTGCTATAATTTAACTTTATTTAATTCTCTCATGATCGGATCGTCAAAAGGTGGAGCTGAAGCTGGTACTGATGGAGCTGTATCAAAGGGATCAGGAGGAGGAGATTCACTTCCCCTAAAGACTGGTGTTTCAGGATGTTCTACTGGTGGGGGAGGTATATCACTTCTTCTTAGTTGTCTAACCCCTATTCCATTCTCAAATATACACCTAAGTCTCTTAAGTAGTTTCATGTTAATTATGTTATATTTGTCCACTTGTACTACTTCTTCATCAGGTGGAATACTAATATTATGGGTATGCAACAATCTAGTTATCAATCCTCCATATGGTAACATTAACCCTTTAGAAATGACTTCTATCATGTGTTGTCGGATTAGATATCCAAAACAATAATTCTGTCCGGTCATGATCCAATATATGGTACCTAACTCAGTTAAACTAATCTCATCATGATGAAATTGTTTAGGAATGATAATGCTTGTAAGAATGTGATGTAGAATTTTAGAGCTAAAAGGCAACAAATGTTCACAGCGCTTGGGAATTATGCCTAAGTTTGGATTTACAAAGACGGTGTCTAAGGCTTCGGAGTGGGTGGCTCCGATTGTGTCCATGTCCCATTTCCCTCTAAAATAGCATCCTAACTTTTTCTCAATAATTCCAATTAGTGTGCATATCGTACTATCGAATATTTTGATTTCATTTCCTAGAAGATAGGTAGATAAGCTATCATCATTCACGCTTAAATTAGCATAAAACAATTTAATCAAGCGTGGATAAATGGGTTCATCAATTTACAAAATGGGTAAGACATCTAAGTTAACAAACCACATAATGGGTTCTAGGTTCCCTAATTGACCCAAATCAACACATTTCCCTTTATGAATGGTTCTAGTAACAAGATCTGAAAACCTAAGGGATGCATCTTTTGATTTGAAAAGAAATTGGTCAAATGAATCTACCTCCACCCTTTTCCCTTTGTCTCTTAAAGATCTTCTAGGAGCCATATCTAGTGAGGATAGATCAATAATCAATTTAAAGGAAAGAACTAAAACTAAAGAAGAAAAGGGGAGAAAAATTTCACCTTAGATGTGTTTCCTTGAGAGGTAGAGAGCTTGAATCAAGGAAAAATCACCTTCTTAGGCTTCTAGAGGGAGAGAATGAGGCTTGGAAGTGTTTTGAGGGCTTTAGGGAGGTGAAGAAGGGCTGCTCTCAGGTTGGGGGCAGTTCTACCGTCGACCCTAACTCACCCCTTTTATAAAGGGGTGTTCGGGCGATTCTACCGCCCAAACAGGTGGTTCTATCGCCTGGGGTCTGACTACCCAAGCGATGCTATCGTCGGTAGTAGAAATTTTTTTAAAATTTATTCTAAATATATTTTCAAAGGTTTTAAGGATGGGATGATGTCTTAGATCATAAAAAAAATTCGAGAGGAAAGCAAATCGATGAAAGTTAAATTTTCGAAGAAAAATCTCATACAATAAAGCTCATTTATTAGGACAATTTAACATGCCTAATTCCCTTCTAATAAAATCAAATTGTTCCTCATTTAAGGGTTTTGTAAAAATATCCACTAATTGATAATTTCTATCAATAAATTCAAGGGTAACATCTTTACTATTGACTTGATCTCGTATAAAATGATGCCTAATGTCAATGTGCTTAGTTCGAGAGTGTTGAATCAGATTTTTAGTTAGACAGATAGCACTCGTGTTATCACATTTTATGAGAATATTTTTTAAATAAATTCCATAGTCTTCTAGTGTATTTTTCATCCAAATAACTTGTGCACAGCATGCACTTGTAGTTACGTATTCGGCTTCTACCGTAGATAGTGCAACTGAATTTTATTTTTTAGAAGTCCAAGAAACAAGTGCATGTCCTAGAAATTGGCATGTTCCGGATGTGCTTTTTCTATCTATTTTACATCCACCAAAATCTGCATCTGCATAAGCTTTCAAATCAAAGTTATCGGATTTTGGATACCATAATCCAAGATTCGGAGTCCCTTTAAGATATCTAAGGATTCTCTTAACGGTTTTGAAATGAGATAGCTTAGGATTAGCTTGGAATCTTGCACATAGCCCCACACTAAACATGATGTCTGGTTGCAGTGAGATAAAGCAGGCTACCTATCATGCCCCTATATGTTTTTTGATCAAAACTTTCTCCATTTTCATCCATATCTAACTTAATGGAGGTGCTCATAGGAGTGCTAATGTCTTTTGATCCATCCATGTTAAATCGTTTTAACAATTCTAATGTATACTTTGATTGATTTAGAAATATACCATCACTTAGTTGCTTAATTTGTAATCCTAAAAAGAAATTTAGTTCTCCCATTAGGCTCATCTCAAATTCATCACTCATACTCTTGGCAAATGATTCACATAGTGATTTATTAGAAGAACCAAAAATAATATCATCAATATAAATTTGAACAATAAGAAAATTATTTTTAAAATATTTAATAAACAATGTAGTATCAACCTTGCCTTTAGTGAAATCATTTGAAATTAAAAAAGAACTAAGTCTCTCATACCAAGCCCTAGGGGCTTATTTTAGACCATATAGAGCCTTAGTTAGTTTAAACACATGGTTAGGAAGAAGAGAATTTTCAAATCCGGGTGGTTGTTCGACATACACTTCTTCGGAAATAAAACCATTTAAGAATGCACTTTTGACATCCATTTGAAATAATTTGAAATCATTACTACTAGCATAGGCAAGGAGCATCCTAATGGCTTCTAATCCTACCATAGGAGTGAAGGTCTCTTCGTAATCGATACATTCTTCTTGGTTGAAACCTTTGGCCACTAGTCTAGTCTTGTTTCTAACCACGATACCACATTCATCTTGCTTGTTTCTAAAGACCCATTTAATACCAATAACTAAGTGATTATTAGGTCTAGGAACAAGCTTCCATACCTTATTCCTCTCAAATTGATTCAATTCTTCTTGTATTACGATAACCCAAGAATCATCTTTCAGGGCATCGTCAATGCACTTAAGTTTAATTTGAGAAAGAAAAGTGGCATGGGCACAAAAATCTTTGAAAGAAGAGCGAGTTTGAACCCCTTTTGATGCATCTCCTATAATTAACTCCTTGGGATGAGCATCTACATACTTCCATTCCTTGGGTAAGGAAGTTTAGGAAGAAGATGCATCTAAGTTGTAATTTTGAGGAGAGGGTTCATTCAAATTTAAATTATCAAAGCCAAAATCATCATCAAAATCTTTTTTCTTAAATTCAAAAATTTCATTAAAAACCACATGAATAGATTCTTCTATAACTAAGGTTCTTTTGTTGAAAACACGAAAAGCCTTAGAAACGGAAGCATAACCAAGAAATATGCCTTCATTGGATTTTGCATCGAATTTTCCTATGGCATCCATTTCATTTAAAATAAAGCATTTACAACCAAAAACTTTAAAATAAGAAACATTGGGTTTTTTATCATTCCATAATTCATATGTAGTTTTAGATAGGGATGGTCTCACTAGAACTCTATTCATAACATAGCAAGCCGTATTCATGGCTTCGGCCCAAAAATATTTTGGTAAATTATATTCATTTAACATGGTTCTAGCCATTTCTTGCAAACTTTTATTTTTCCTTTCCACTACTCTATTTTGTTGAGGATTTCTTGGAGTAGAGAAGTTATGGTTATATCCGTTTATTTCACAAAAATTTTGGAAGTCATGATTTTAAAATTCACCTCCGTGATCACTTCGAATTGATGAAATCATAAAACCTTTTTCATTTTGAGTGAGTTTACAAAATTTAGAGAAACATTTGAAATAATCACTTTTGTGAGCCAAGAAATAGGTCCAAGTGTATCTACTATAGTCATCCACAATTACAAAGGCATATTTGCTACCTCCTAGGCTTGTTATGTCAATTGGTCCAAATAAGTCCAAATGGATCAATTGCAATGGTCTAGTGGTGCTAATTTGATTTTTTGATTTGAAACTAGTTTTTATTTGTTTTCCTAGTTGACATGCATCACATACTTTATCCTTGACAAATTTCATGTTTGGGATTCCTCTTACTAACTCTCTAGATGAAATCTTAGAAATTAGTTTCATGCTTGCATGGCCTAATCTCCTATGCCAAAGCCAAGCATCATCATTCAAAACCGAAAAATACATTTCATTACTTAATTCATCAATATTTATGGTGTAGATATTGTTTTGTTTTAAAGCAATCATGGATATGTCATTGTTTGGTTTTTCAATGATGCAAATATTAGATTCAAATCTAACAACATAACCTTTATCGCATAATTGACTAATGCTTAAAAGATTATGTTTTAAACCATCAACTAGCAACACATCATCAATTGAAAAACTTGATTTGTTACCTATGGTTCCCTTGTCAATGATTTTACCCTTGTTGTTGTCTTGAAGGTGACATACTCTTCTTCTTTGCTAGTGAGCATAGAGAAATAAGATGGATCTCCATGTGCCTTGAGCATCCACTATCAAGATACCATTTCTTGCTCCTAGCTTGTGAGTTTATCTACAAAAGAGGATGGTTTTTAGGTACCCATTTGATTTTGGGTGCCTTACAAATTGATCTACTTAATTTGTAATTCATCATTGAATTGTTTATGGTTCCTTTAGGAACTCATATCAATTTTTGTGGACTAATTTTCTTGAATGGACATTTGTAAGCAACATGTCCCATTTTACCACAAAAATTATATTTCAAATGGGGTGATACATGCAATGTGGGTCCTTTAATGAAGGTGGTGGGATTTTGGTGAGATCCACTCGTAAATCCGATTCCACTTCTATTTTTGATGTGACCCTTGTTAGCAAGGATCATGTCCAAGCCCGTGCTACCGACTTAAACTAGTTTAGGGTCTCTTTGAGTAGCAAGTTCTCCCTTTTTATTGCTTCTAAGTGTTCACACTTAGAGCATGGGGGTAGAGAAGGGGTTTGGAGACTATTAAACTTATTTTGTAATAAAGTATGCTCTTTCTTAAGCAAATTGAACTTCTTACTAATAGTTCTACATTCATCAAATAACTCACGAAAAGTGATAGAAAGTTCATCGAAAGATAACTCTTCATTAAATAACTCACTAACCTCTTCTCCTAAGGCCATTAGCTGGTTGGCCTCCTCTCTGTTACTAGCTTCTTCAACCTCGGAGTCACTTGAATCATCCCATGTGGCCTTCAAAGCTTTCTTCTTCTTGAATTGCTTCTTCTTAGCTTAAGGGCATTCATTCTTGAAGTGTCCCAGCTTCTTGCATTCGTAGCAAATAACTTGGTCCTTTTTGTGTTTAAATTTATTTTTTGTGTCATTTTTAAATTTGTTCTTTCTTATAAATTTCTTAAACTTTCGAGTCAAAAGTGCAATGTCATTGTCACTATCCTCATCACTTGATGTTCTTTTCAAGTGGTCTTCTTGTGTTCTAAGTGTCATATCCTTCCTGTTCTTTGGAAGAGGGTTCTCAAGCTCTTCATAAGCATGGCACGTCATCTCGTAGGTCATTAGAACCCAATAAGTTCTTCAAGAGGAAATGTTTTAAGATCCTTGACATCTTGAATGGTCGTAACTTTTGGATCCCAACTCTTTGGAAGGGATCTTAAAATTTTAGTTACCAACTCAAAGTTAGAAAAACCTTTACCAAGAGCTTTATGTCCATTGATGACATCCGTAAAGCAGGTTTACATATCTCCAATGGACTCATTTGGTTTCATCCAAAAGTTCATAAGAATGCACAAGAATATTGATTTTGGACTCTTTCACTCGGCTAGTGCCTTCATGAGTGATTTCAAGAGTGCGCCAAATATCAAATGCCGACTCATAAATAGAAACTCGATTAAACTCATTTTGGATCAAGCGCACAAAATAAGGCATTCATAGCCTTTGCATTGAGAGCAAAAATCTTCCTTTCCGACTCATTCCACTCACTCATCGGAAGAGAAGATTTTGCAAAGCCATTTTCAACAATGTTCCAAAGTTCGAAGTCTATAGAAATGAGAAAAATCCTCATACGAGTCTTTCAATACGTATAATCCGACCCATTAAACATAGGCGGACGAGTAAGGGAGTGACCCTCTTGTATACCGGAGTAGGCCATCTCTCTTGGGTTTTAAACCAAATATGAGAGTAAACCTTGCTCTGATACCAATTGTTAGGATCGGAAAGGCACTAAGAGGGGGGGGGGTGAATTAGTGCAGCGGATTAAAATCATAATTTTGAAATCGATTTCGCAAAAAGGCAAGTTCGTAAGAAGATTTTGATTCGACGAAAGAGAACTTGAATGAAGTTGCTTGAGTAAAGGAAATAGAAAGGAACTAAGCGATTTGTAGCTAAGTAATGAAATAATTCAGAAATGTAAACACTCACATTCATGAACACAATGATGTATAGTGGTTCGGTCAAATGACCTACATCCACTCTTGAAGCCTTCACGATGAGGCTCCGCACTTCCACTAGCAAATCCTTTGAAGGGGAAGGACCAAATACCCCTCTTACAACCCTTCACAAGAGGTTCACACTCTTACAAGATTTCACAAGGAGAAAAAGGAGGTGAACACTTTAGCAAAAGAAGAGACAAGACTTTATCAAGACTTTTCAAAGACTTTTTCTCAAAATTCTAACTCTCAAGGGTGCCCTTTCAGCTGAGAAAGGGGAGGTATTTATAGGCTCAAATGGATTCAAATTTGGGCTCCAAATTTGAATTTTTTGAGTTTCCCGGTGTTGAGCGGTGCAACCGCTTATCAGAGGCGGTGCACGCTTCACCGCGCAGATCGACACGAGGCGGTGCTACCGCCCCAGCCAGGCGGTGCTACCGCCCCAGGCCGACACATGCAGGGGCGGTACTACCGCCCCAGCCAGGCGGTGCTACCACCCCAGGCTGGGCGGTTCAACCGCTTGGCCCATTCAGCAAAGGCTGAATGGGCCTTGTTTAAGGCCCAAGTTGGCCCAGTAAGAGCCCGGTTGGCCCCTACCAGATTTAGACAGGATTATTTCTAAATCCTTGCTCTAATCACGTGCAAACTACGAATTTAAAACATAATTCTAAGTGATTTAACCTGACATTCTTCAAGTCAACTTCCGACGAGCTTTACGGTGAGATTCCGACGGACTTCCGACACTTCCCTCGGATTTCTTCCGGCGGACTTCCAGCATACTCCCGGATTGTATGGTGAGCTCAACGAGTCTTTGGCTAGCTTCCGAATCTTCCCGGTAAGTTCCGCGAACCTTCGACGATCTTTGCGACGAACTTCCGAAAACTTCGGCAAGTCCCTGATTCGATCTTGGTTAGTTCCGGCAACACTTCTAATGATTTCTCGGACTTCCGATGAACTCTTGAACACCTCACGGACTTGACCACGGTAAATTGCTTTATGTTTTCATCCCATCGTAGTTATTCCTGCACACTTATCTCAACAATATAGATTAGAACAAATATTTCATCAATTGACTTCATCATCAAAATCCGAGATTCAACATGCCCCAATTGGCCCCTAATTCAATTGGCCCAATTCCAATCCAATTACACATAAAACTACTTCGATCTAGATAGTTATTATAAAGTTTCGAATCAATTGTTATATGGCATGTCATTGGTTCATCGGTACTTCATCGGATCTTTCGGCGCATCATCCTCTCTTGTGGCCTATTGCCTAATCGGCCAGTTGACCTCCATAACTTCGATCTTCTTGGCACAATTTCGCTCTTCTTGGCTCGATGCCCGAACTCATCGTCTGAAGCCTTCTACCAATACGTCAACTGATCCTTCGGCTTGACATCCAATCATTTGACATATTCTACTCCGGCCTAACGTTCGATTCCTCCTGCTTTAATTATCTCTTCCTGATCAAAGCTAGCTCTACATCACTCAAAACACAAATCATATCATAAACACTATCAATTGGTTTTATCATCAAAATTCGAGATTCAACAATCTCTCCCTTTTTTATGATGACAACCAATTGATGACGAAGTTAATCTTAACTCCCTCTATTAATATGCCATATTGATAGGTCTTTTAAATCAAGAAATCATATAATGTTTCAAAACATAAAAGTACATCATATCATGCATGATTCAAATCATCATAAATTCTCCCCCTTTGTCATCAACAAAAAGGAGAAGTGCATCTAACAAGTTTTTAAGATATGCAAGTTTTACAACATATAAGCTAGTAATTTATCATGCAAGTATAGCATGTTTTAAAGATGTGCAATTTTGCTTCTTGAAATATACAAGTTTGTACTTTTGCTTCTTTTGAGATAGCAACTCTTTGCTTCTCTTTGCGTTGTTCAAGCTAGCAACTTTTGTTTCTTCTCTTTTTTAGGAAGTGCAAGCAAGTTTTGCCTTTCTTTACCAACTAGCAATTCTTAGCGATATTCAAGATAGCAAGTTCTTTCTTCTCTTTTGAGAAGTGTAAGCTAGCAAATTTTCTCCCCTTAGTCATTGTCGAAAAGAAGGAAAGAATACAATGATATAGTTTCTTCTTTTTGCAACAACTTTTCACATCAATTAAAAATTTACATCAATAAAAATTTATATCAATATTTCAATCATCACATGAGGCATACAAGCCATAAATACAAAGAAATCATGTCATGAAAGATATAATATCAAAGATCATGAGGATTAAGTCATGAGCACCAAAAGACATGATTTATTTTGACAAATCTTCTTTTTGCAAATAACGAAAAGAAACCTTAGGAGATCAAAGATCTCAAAAGAAAATCTTAAGTATTAAGTATCCCATAATTCATAAATACTCTTTTTTAGCAAAATAAAACATAGGAAATAAAATAGCAATGATACCAATAATGATTCATTTGGTAGTAAATAGCAAAAAGGATAACTTGATTCATACATAAGAAATCTCAATTCATCATGATTCATAAAAAAAAAATTAATTTATGGTTATGAGAAATCAAAAGAAAAGTCATGAATCATTTGAAAAATCTCATTCAAATTCAATTCATCAACTCCAAGCTCATCATCAAAATTACTTTCATAGATTCATAAATAACATAAATAGATTTTGGATAAAACTCATCATCACATCATCAAAATCTCTTTCATAATTCAAGAGATTCACAAAAGATAATCTACATGGATTCATTAATCTTTTATTCAAAAATAAAAAGCTTTAAAGATAGAGAACTTTTTATGGAAAAGAATGCATTCCTCTTTTAGTGATTTATTCCATATAATCATGCCTTTATCTTTTTATGCCTAATAAAACCATGCATCAACATTTAGGATAGAAAAGTAAATTTCATCATAAAAACCATCAAGACCAAAAATATAACGCATTAAACATATGGTATCATCAAACAAAAGATTTGATTTAACATGATAACACATTTTCCTTTTTATGTGTTTCAATTTATGTGATTGATCTCATATAAGTATGCTCAAGTTTTTTCCATATAAAAGCCATGCATCATTTTTAAAACCGAAAAGCAATACAACATCATCAAGATGCACATAATTGCTTCTTATAATAAACAAGAATTTAATCTTATTTGATGTGCAAGTATTACCATAAAACATGCAATTGTCCTGATCAAATTTTTTTAAAAAATTTTACTAGAAAAAGAAACAAGATTTTTTTTATACATTTTATATTTCCTACTAACTACTTTAAAATTATCAAATCATGAAAAGTACTAAGTTATTTCTGTTAGAGATCGAGTGACACTAAGAGGGGGCCAGGGGGGGGGGGGTTTGAATTAGTGTAGCGGTTAATAACGATAACTTTTTCGGTAATTTAAAACAACTTCGAAAACTTTGTATGACAAAATTATGTTTCAATGAAATCTAGTTTCGATTGTGAATAAAACTTAAAATGATTCATAAGAAAGTGAGATGGAAGCAAAGTATATAAAAGAAAAGTTTGCAGAAATGTAAATAACAATATTAAAATGCAAACCAGAATTTTTATAGTGGTTCGGTCATATGACCAACATTCACTCCCAATTCCTCTTTTCTTGAGGCCATCAGCTTTCTACTAAGTGTTTTGCTTCCAAGGACGAAGACCAATTCCCTTTCACAGTGTTTTCTCCTTTTAATGGGCTTGGGAGACAACCCTTACATGCACTCTCTTCTTTCTTTAGAATTGAATACAAGAGAAAACTAGAGGGATTTCTAGAGAGATTTGAATAACATTTTCTAGCTTTCAAAGTGTATGTGCTTGCATACTACAACCCAAGAATGGGAGGGGTTTTTATAAGCTCCAAGAGGATTCAAATTTAGAGTCCAAATTTGAATCTTATTAGTTTTTTAGGTTATTGGCGGTACCACTGCCTGACACTAGCGGTACCACCACCTGATAGAGTCCTCGGGCTCTGTGGTCTAGCGGTACCATCGCTTGACACTAGTGGTACCACCGCTTGCCAGGCATTAAAGTTGGCGGTACCACCATTGACCTGGGGCGGTGCCACCACCCAGAACACCTGATATTTCGGTCCCTGGGTGGTGCCACCGCCTGGGTCTGGCGGTGCCACTGCCAGACTATTCTAGCAAGGCTGAATGGGCCTTGACTTCAGCCCAAATAAGGCCCAATTGGCCACTACTAGGGTTAAACAAGATTATTACCTAATCCTTATCCTAATTACGTGCTAACTATAAAATTGAAACATAATTCTAAGCAATTTTAAACCAGCAGCTTTGAGTTTTCTTCCGACGAGCCTCCGGCGAACTTCCAACGGACTTCCGACGCACTCTCGGATTTCTTCCGGTGGACTCCCAATAGGCTACCGGACTTGTGGCGAGTTTGACGAATCTTTGGCAAGCTTTCAAACCTTCTTAGTGATCTTTGCGAACTTCCGATGATCTTTCCAGTGAACTTCTGAAACCTTCGGCAAGTCCCTGATTCTTTCTCGGTTGGTTCCGACAACACTTCCGACGATCCTTCAGACTTCTGGTGGACTCTCGAACTCCCAACAACTTGACTCCGATAATTTATTTATCTCTTCAAGCTATTGTAGTTAATCGTGCACACTTATCTCAATAATATGGATTAGATCAATTAACCCATCAATTGACTTCATCATCAAAATTCGAGATTCAATAATCTCCCCCTTTTTAATGATGACAATCCATTGATGATGGAGTTTATCTTAACTCCCTCTATCTATATACCATATAATGAGAAAGAAGACACTTGAATTCAATCTCTTTGAATTTAAACCGAAATCGATAAGTTTCATCCGATGAACTTATCATTATGCTCAACAAGCATGATTTTTCATCCACAAATACGAAACTTCATATTTTTCAAGTCGAATTATAGACATTTATCATTTACACAAAAGATACCAATCATAAATTGAAATATAACAAGGATCAGATGATATCAATAAAGTGTACAAAATCAAGGCATGATATCAAATGAAATAATAGCTTATCATATCAATAAAAAGAACCCAATTTTTAAACATGATATGATATCGATTTCTCAAAAATTTATATTTTAAGCATTTGAGATATATTGCGATACATTACGATGTTTTTTAAGGATAGCAATCAATTTTTGATTACAAAGTATGGCACGAGCAAATTAAAAAATATGTCAATTCATTTTGGCAATAATTCTTCTCAATGCGATAAAATCATCAATTCATTTGCTACATTCTTCTCCCCCTTTGTCATCAACAAAAGGAGGTGAAGGGAGTATAAAATCAACTATACTATCAAGATCCATCATTCGAAGAAGACACCAAATATTACAACATCATGAAGGCGTCATCAGGATAAAAAAAAGAGCTCTATTCAAAAAATGTCATTCAAAATCCGATGATATCATGAAGATACCCGAAGTTGAGAGAAAAAGAAAAAATTCAGAAAGAAACATAAAACATCATATATTAGGACAATTTTAAAAGTATGTCAAAGTAGCATAGAGGTTTATAAGAGTCAAAAAGTTTAATACAACTGCTATTTCTTGGGTGGAATACCAAAATACCTATATAAGTGATCTAGCTTCCGGTTCATCTGTCGTACTTCTCAAAATTTCAGGTTGCTGTGATTTGATTTGATTTATTTCTATCATGATTGAATCTTCAGAAGATATAGCACGAGCTGGTTCTGATGGTGATGCACCAAAGTGACTAGGAGGAGGAGATTCACTTCCCCTAAAGATTGGTGTTTCATGTTGTTCTACTAGAGGGGGAATTGGATCGGTTCTTCTAGACTGCCTAGTCCATATTTCATTTGTAAAAATGCACCTAAGTCTCTTGAGCAGGTTTCTATTAATAGTATTATATCTGTCTACTTTTATCACTTCTTCATTGGGTGATATTATGATATTATGGGCATGTAGCAATCTAGTGATTAATCCCCCGTATGGTAATATCAAGTCTTTAGACATTATTTCCAACATATGTTACCAGATCAGGTATCCAAAATAGATATTTTGTCCGATCATTATCCAATACATGGTTCCTAACTCTAATTGACTAATCTCATCATGGTGATATTGTTTAGGAATAAGGATGCTTATGATGATGTGATGAAGAATTTTAGAATTGAAAAGTAACAAATGCTCACAGCTTTTAGGGACTATACCTAGGTTAGGACTTGCAAAAATAGTCTCTAAAACCTAGGAGTAGGTTACTCTGATTGCATTCATATCCCACTGTCCTCTGAAATACCAACCCCTATCCTTTTCAGAGATTTCAATTAGCTCATTAGCTCACATATCGTACTATCAAAAATTTGAATTCGGATTCCTAAAAGGTAGGTTGTCATGTTATCATCATCCAAGCTTAAATTTGCATAAAACAACCTAACTAACCTAGGGTAAATTGGTTCATCGATTTGTAAGATGGGCAAGACATCCAAATCGGCAAACCACCTAATGGGTTCTAGGTTTCCTAGTTTACCTAAATCAACATGTTTTTCCTTATGCACCGTTCTTGCTTCGAAACTAGGGTACCTAAGGGCTACTTTATTAGATATAAAAAGGGATGGGTTATGTGAATCTCCTACCATCCTTTTTTCCTTTGTCCCTTGATGATCTCCCAGGAGTCATATCTAAACATGATGATAGAGCAAGAAAAATTTTAAAGAATAGGCCATGTATTGAGAAGAAAGGAAAAAATTCAGTTCTTACCTTATATGAGATTTCTTGGGAGGTAGAGGTCTTGATCCAAGATGGAACCCTCTCTTAGTCTTTTAGAGGGAGAAGATGAGGTTTGAGAGCGTTTAGAGAGGATGGGAAGAGGGTTTAGGAGTGTTTCCATGGGTTGGGGGCAGTTCCACTGCCAGCCCTAACCCCCCCTTTATATAAGGGGCTCTCGAGTGGTGCCACCACCTGAGGATAGAACGCCCAGGCAGTGCTACCGCCAGTTCTGGCAGTGCCACCATTGGCACCCTTAGATGATTTTAGGAGGGCTACAATAATTCCCCTTTTTGATCAATTTGCTCCCATTTTTTATTATTTTAATATCCTCTGTATCACAGAAGTCTAATGTGTTTGATTAAGCTAGAATGATATCTTTTATCACTCTTTAATATGTCATAAGATAATATGAAATTAAAAAAGATGAAGTCAAATCCCACGAAAACCGAAAAGATGATGAAATTTTTTTTAAAAAAGGCATAAAATAAACTCATTCACGAGGACAATTCAACATACCTAATTCTCTTCTAATAAAGTCAACTTATTTTTCATTTAAGGGTTTTATGAAAATGTCCGCTAATTGATATTTTGTGTCAATAAATTCTAGAATGACATCGTTATTATTTACATGATCTCGTATAAAATGATGCCTAATATCAATATGCTTAGTCCTAGAGTGTTGAATGAGATTTTTGGTTAGACAAATAGCACTAGTGTTATCACATTTTATGAGAATATTCTTTAAATAAATTTCATAATCTTCTAATATATTTTTCATCCAAATAACTTATGCACAACATGCATTAGCGGCTATGTATTCGGCTTTAGTCATAAATAGTGCAATCGAGTTTTATTTTTTAGAAGACCAAGAAACAAATGCATGTCCTAAAAATTGACATTTTCTAGATGTACGTTTTCTATCTATTCTACATCCGTCAAAATCCGCATCCGCATAGGCTTTTAAATTAAAGTCAACGGATTTTGGATACCATAATCCTAAGTTAGGAGTGCCTTTAAGATATCTAAGGATTCTTTTAACAGCTTTAAGATGAGACAACTTAGGATTAACTTGAAATCTTGTATAAAGTTCTACACTAAACATGATATACGGTCTAGTTGCGGTGAGATAAAGTAAACTACCTATCATTCTCCTATATGTTTTTTGATTAAAATTTTCTCCACTTTCATCCATGTCTAACTTAGTGGAGGTACTCATAGGAGTGTTTATAGCTTTTGAACCATCCATGTTAAATTGTTTTAATAATTCTAATGTATATTTAGATTGATTAAGAAATATACCATTACTAAGTTGTAATTTGTAATCCTAGAAAGAAGGTTAGTTCACCCATTAGACTCATTTCAAATTCATGACTCATACACTTGGCGAATGATTCACATAGTGATTTATTCGAAGAATCAAAAATAATATCATCAACATAAGTTTGAACAAGAATAAAATTATTTTCAAAATGTTTAGTAAACAATATAGTATCAATCTTGCCTTTAGTAAAATTATTTAAAATAAGAAAGAAACTTAGCCTCTCATACCAAGCTCTAAGGACTTAATTTAATCTATAGAGAGTCATAGTTAGTTTAAACACATGATTGGGAAGGAGAGAGTTTTCAAATCTGGGTGGTTGTTCAACATACACTTCTTCGGAAATAAAACCATTTAAGAAAGCACTTTTGACATCCATTTGAAAAAGCTTAAAGTTATTACTACTAGCATAGGCAAGGTGTATCCTAATGACTTCTAATCTTGTCACAGGAGCGAAGGTTTCTTCGTAATTGATACCTTCTTCTTAGTTGAAACCTTTGGCCACTAATCTAGCCTTGTTTCTAACCACGATACCATATTCATCTTGCTTGTTTTTAAAGACCCATTTAGTACCGATAACTAAATGGTCACTACGTCTAGGAACAAGCTTCCATACCTCATTTCTCTTAAATTGATTCAATTCTTCTTACATTGTGATAACCCAAGAATCATCTTTCAAGGCATCGTCAATGCACTTAGGTTTAATTTGAGAAAGAAAAGCGACATGGGCACAAAAATTTTTAAAGGAAGAATGAGTTTGAACCTCTTTTGATGTATCTCCTATAATTAACTCTTTCGGATGGGCATCTACATACTTCCATTCCTTGCGTAAGAAAATTTGGGAAGAAGATACATCCAAGTTGCTATTTTGAGAAGAGGGTTCATTTAAATTCAAACCATTAAAACCAAGATCATCATCAAAATCATTTTTCTTAAGTTCTGAAATTCATTAAAAACTACATGAATAGACTCTTCTATAATTAATGTTCTTTTGTTAAAAACACGAAAAGCTATAGAAACAGAAGAGTAACTAAGAAAAATGCCTTCATTGGATTTAGCATCGAATTTTCCTAAGGCATCCTTTTCATTCAAGATAAAGCATTTGCAACTGAAAACTTTAAAATAAGAAACATTTGGTTTTTTGTTATTCCATAATTCATAAGGGGGTTTGGTTAGAGATGGTCTTACTAGAACCCTATTCATGACATAGCAAGTCATATTAACGACTTCGGCCTAAAAGTATTTAGGTAAACTATGTTCATTTAATATGGTTCTTGTCATTTCTTGTAAATTTCTATTCTTTCTTTCTACTACTCCATTTTGTTGAGGATCCCTTGGAGTAGAGAAGTTATGGTTATACCCATTAGATTCATAAAAATTTTGAAAGTTATGGTTTTGGAATTCTCCACCATGATCACTCTGAATCGATGAAATCATGAAACCCTTTTCGTTTTGAGTAAGTTTACAAAATTTAGAAAAACATTTAAAGCAATCACTTTTGTGAGCCAAAAAATAGGTCCAAGTGTATCTACTATAGTCATCTACAATGACAAACACATATTTGCTACCTCCTAGACTTGTTATGTCAATTGGTCTAAATAAATCCATATGGATCAATTGTAATGGTCTAGAGGTGTTTATTTGATTCTTTGATTTGAAGCTAGTTTTTATTTGTTTTCCTAGTTGACATGCATCATATATTTTGTCCTTGACAAACTTGATATTAGAATTCCTCGTACTAGTTTTCTAGATAAAATTTTAGATATTAGCTTCATACTTGCATGACCTAATCTCCTATGCCAAAGCCAAGCATCATCATTTTAAATGGAAAAGCACATTTCATTACTAAGTTCTTCAATGTTAATGGTGTTGACATTATTTAGTTTTAACGTAATTATGGATATATTGTTGTTTGGTTTTTCAATGATGCAAGCATTAGATTCAAATCTAACAATGTAACCTTTATCACATAATTGATTAATGCTCAAAAGATTATGTTTTAATCCATCAACTAGTAACACATCATCAATTGAAAAACTTGATTTGTTACCTATGGTTCCCTTGCTAATGATTTTACTCTTGTTGTTGTCTCCGAAGGTGACATACCTTTCTTCTTTACTAGTGAGCATAGAGAATTGAGATGAATCTTCGGTCATGTGCCTTGAGCATCTACTATAAAGATACCATCTCTTGCTCCTAGCTTGTGAGTGTGTCTATAAAAGAGGATGGTTTTTAGGTACCCATTTGATTTTAGGTGCCTCAAAAATTGATCTACTAACTTTATCATTTAGCATTGAATTATTTATGATTCCTTTAGGAACGTATATCAACTTACGTGGACTAATTTTCTTAAACGGACATTTGTAAATAACATGTCTGGATTTATAATAAAAATTACATTTCAAATGAGGTGATACATATAGTGTGGGCCTTTTAATGAAGGTGGTAGGATTTTGGTGAGATTCACTCACAATTTCATTTCCACTTTCTATTTGCGACGTGATCCTTGTTTGCAAGAATCATGTCCAAGCCCTTGCTACCGACCTTAAACTTATTTAGGGTCTCTTTAAGTAGCAAGTTCTTATTTTTTATTGCTTCTAAGTGTTCACACTTAGAGCATAGAGGTGAAGAGGGAGTTTGAAGACTATCAAGTTTATTTAGTAATAAAGCATGCTCCTTCTTTAATAAATTAAACTTCTTACTAATAGTTCTACACTCATCAAATAATTCATGAAAAACTTTTGAAAGTTCATCGAAAGATAAATTTTCATTAATTAAATTACATACCTCTTCTCCTAAAGCCATCAGCGTGATGGCCTCTCTTTGTTGCTTGTTTCTTCATTCTCGGAGTCACTTGAGTCATCCCACGTCGCCTTTAGAGCTTTCTTCTTCTTCGGTTACTTCTTCTTGGCTTGGGGGTATTCATTTTTGAAGTGTTCCGGCTTCTTGCATTCGTAATATATGACTTGGTCCTTTTTTGGTTCAAGTTTATTTTTAGTGTCATTTTTAAATTTATTCCTTCTTATGAATTTTTTAAATTTTTGAGTTAAGAGTGTAATATCATCATCACTATCCTCATCACTTGATATTCCTTTCAAGTGGTCTTCTTGTGTTTTTAATGCCATATCCTTCTTGTTCTTTGGAAGGGAGTTCTTGAGCTCTTCATGAGCATGGCATGTCATTTCATAGATCAATAGAGACCCAATAAGTTCTTCAAGAGGAAAAGTTTTAAGGTCCTTGGCCTCTTGAATGGCTATAACCTTTGGATCCCAACTCTTTGGAAGGGATCTTAAAATTTTAGTTACAAGTTCAAAATTAGAAAAACCTTTACCAAGTGCTTTGAGTCCATTGACGACATCCGTGAAACAGGTGTACATGTCTCCAATAGACTCACTTGGTTTCATCCGAAAAAGTTCATAAGAATACACGAGAATGTCAATTTTGGACTCTTTCACTTGGCTAGTGCCTTTATGAGTGATTTCTAGAGTACGCCAAATATCGAAAGTTGATTCACAAATCGAAACACGATTAAACTCATTTTTATTTGTAGGGAAATTCATCATAGGGAGCAACATCACATGCGTAGCAGAAGAACAGAAAACAAAACCCTAGATTTCTCATAGAAAGTTTCTATCGTCATGCAAAGATCGGTGCGTCAAAAACAAATCCTTAAAACTACACGTGTAAAAGAAGATACCTAGAGAGATCGTATATCCCTGAATTCTTGCAGATCTGTGGGAAAGGATGAAGGAAGTCAAACGTCCTCCTCTCTAGTGGTATCCACATAGCAGGGATTGCGACGATGCAGCTCTCTCTCTAGGGAGAGGAGAACAGGAGGTGGCTACCAAAAACCCTCAGCCTATAGAGCTTTAGTTCCCTCCTATTTATAGAGGCCCCCTTAAAAACCCTAATGGATCTTTTGCCCTATTGGGTATTGGATCTTCATCCAATTACCCAAGCCTCTTAGATTAGTGGGTTTCTACGTAATAATATCTTATTAGCAATTATTGGATCTCATCTCAGGATCCAATAATTCAGGGGCTTAATGGATATCCAATAAGATAAGGGGTTCAGCGGATATCTCATATCCGAACCTCTACTCGTCGCAACACCTACCATATGTATGTGACCCTCTAGGCCCAATATCGAGCTGGCCATGAGTTATACTTGTCAGAACTCCTTCTGATATAGTGAATTATTATCTCTATAATAATTCACCCAACTCATCGATCATGACGTACCGAACCACTATCACGTGGCCCCAGACGATACAGGGGAATCCAATCCTTTAGACATATCTGTTCTCAGTTACCATGTATCTATAATCTCTCATCCATCTAATATCCTAGAGACCCTATATCGGGTATGGTGTTGTCAAGCCCATATGGTCTCTCCGCGAGTCTTGCTCTTGTCGAATTCTCCCAAAGAACTCTTTCTCTCTCAATCCGAATAACCTTGGCTAAAGATTTGTTCAAGCAAGAACACATGAGATATTCCTTCCATGATACCGAGAGCGGATGATCCTCTATTGATACTCAATAGCCCTCGTAAGGTTGGCTACCAGTCCTAATGACCGGTTGTACTAGATATGGAACTTTCTAAACCTATAAGTCCGGTATCAAAGAGTGGAGTACTTATACAGGACATCCTTGGTGTCTCAAGTCTAAGGACTAGATACACTATTGGGACTACGGAATCATTGTCTGACGTGAGGTATCAATAACCATCTAGCATTCCATAGGTGGATCAATCAGTGAACTCATTCTCCAATGAGCACCTGCACTATACCCTTAGTTTCACCACACGAGTAACTATGAGACCAGCTACCTCTATCATATGAACGGGTATATAGCACACCATTCTATCTGGTTATCTCGATGTCCTTCTTGAATAACCTATGACCAGGATAATTTAGGGTCTGTGTTTAAAGGTAAATCGGTCTCATTATCATAATCTCATCACGATCCAATTCCCATTGCACATATCCAAGGACATCACAATATACATCTAGATAATATGAGATAATGCCAATAATCATAAGCAAAGAGATTGACGTAGCGTGTTACAAGTGCTATCACTCATGTGATTAGCTTGTAGGGCACCTATAACTAGCAATCTCCCACTTGACTTAAATCCAATCACCAACATGTCTGATCCCCATTAGACCTCTATGACGCTCAAAGACAATCTGAGTCAATGGCTTTGTCAGTGGATCTATAATGTTATCTTCGGATGGAACTCTTTCCATTACTACATCTTTTCGGGCCACGATCTCTCCAATAAGTTGGAACCTCCTCAGAACACTTCTGATGAGACCCGGGTTCCCTTATTTGAGTAATCATCCCGTAGTTATCGTAATATAAGGGAATCAGCTTTTCGCTGCTCGACATGACTCCCAAATCTGTGATGAACTTCTTCATCCAGACTCCCTCCTTTGTTTCTTCTATCGCAGCAATGTATTTCGCCTCTAAGGTCGAGTCAGCAATAGTGTCTTGCTTGGAACTCTTCCAGCATACTGCTCCTCTATTCAGGGTAAACACATACCCTGAATTAGACTTACTATCATCGACATCGGACTGGAAGCTCGAGTCCGTGTAGCCCTCAACCTTGAGGCTACTACTTCTATATACTAGTAAAAGATCCTTAGTCCTTCTCAAGTACTTAAGGATAAATTTTACTGCTTTCCAATGCTCCAAGCCCGGATTTGCCTGATATCTGCTCATGACACTCAAAGCATGCGCTATATTAGGCCTGGTACATAGCATAGCATACATGATAGATCCTATCGCTGATGCATATGACATCATATCCATGTGTGCCCTTTCTTCAGGAGTCTTTGGGGACATACTTCTAGAGAGTGATATTCCATGTCTCATTGGTATGAGACGTCTCTTGGAATTTTTCATGTCAAACCTTTTGACAATGGTGTCTATATACCTTGATTGGGACAAGCCAAGCATTCTCTTGGATCTATCTCTATAGATCCGTATCCCCAATATGTAGGATGCTTCCCCTAAGTCCTTCATGGAGAAGTGCCTAGATAACCAAGTCTTTACTTGGAGAGCATTCCTACATCATTCCCAATGATCAGGATGTCATCCACATATAATACCAAAAAGGTGATAGTGCTCCCACTTAATTTCCTGTACACACAAGGTTCATCTTCATTCTTAACGAAGTCATAAGATCTGATCGCCTCATCAAATCTTATGTTCCAACTTCGGGAAGCTTGCTTCAATCCATAAATGGACCTAAGCAACTTGCACACCTTATCTGGGTTATCCTTAGACACGAATCCCTCAGGTTGTATCATATACACCTCCTCATCGAGGTTACCATTAAGGAATGCGGTTTTAACATCCATCTGCCAGATCTCATAATTATAGTGTGCTGCAATAGCCAATAGAATTCGAATGGATTTTAGCATGGCTATAGGTGAGAAAGTTTCGTCATAGTCAACACCTTGCCTTTGACGATACCCCTTAGCCACTAGCCTTGCTTTATAGGTCTCTACCTGTCCATCTACTCTAATCTTCATTTTGAAGATCTACTTGTAACCAATGGGTACAATACCCTCGGGTGCATCAACTAGGTTCCAAACCTTATTGGAGTACATGGAATCCATTTCTGAATTCATGACTTCTTGTAATTTCCCGGAGTCTATGCTCATAATAGCCTCCTCGTAGGTCTGAGGATCAATATCCTCAACATCCTCTCTTCTGATATATCCCACATATCTCTCGGGAGGATGGGATACGCTATCAGACTTACGTAAAGTTGAAACTTGTGTGTTAGGTATCTGAATAGATTCTGGAATGGTACTTGAGCTAGGTTCTCTAACCTCGCTCAACTCTATCGTGCTCCCATTATCTCCACCAAGAATGTGTTCCTTCTCAAGGAACACTGCTCTCTTAGCTACAAAGACCTTTTGGTCCTCAGTGTGATAGAAATAATACCCATAAGTTTCCTTAGGGTATCCCACGAACTTGCACCGTTCCATCCTAGATTCCAACTTGTCAGGGTTTTGTCTCTTAACGTGGGCAGGGCAGCCCCAAATCTTAACAACTTTAAGATCGGGCTTCTTCCCATTCCATATCTCATATAGAGTAGACATCATTGACTTAGTTGGAATTCTGTTCAGAAGGTAAGCTACGGTTTCTAGGGCATATCCCCAGAATGAGATGGGTAGGTCGGCGAAACACATCATGGAACGCACCATGTCTAACAGTGTGTGATTCCTCCTTTCTGATACACCATTAAGCTATGATGTATAAGGAGGTGTCCATTGGGATAAGATCCCATAGTCTTTGAGGAACTGGGTGAACTCTGTACTCAAGTACTCACCTCCTCGATCTGATCGAAGGGTTTTAATACTCTTTCCTGTTTGGTTCTCCACTTCTTGTTTCCTCTTAGACTCACTTACACTCATGATATGTGGAGCTGTATCTATCATAAATAAACCATTATGCACTGTTCCTCTCGTGATGATCTCATCATCTAATATTATTGAACAACCATTATTCTCAAAAACTAATTTATATCTACTAACTATCAAACATGAAATGGAAATAATGTTTTTGATAATAGAAGGAACATAATATCATGCATCTAATGCAATAATAGCTCCACTAGGCTGATGTAAGGTGACCTTGCCAACAGCCACTGCAGCAACCTTTGCTCTATTGCTCATCTTAAGGTCCATCTCGCCTTTGTTCAATCTCCTAGGTCCTGCCAAAACCTGCAGCGAATTGCAGATATGATAATCACTCCAGGTATCCAATACACATGTGTTATCATAAGATTCTGACAAATGGAGGCGATCATGAATGTACCTGAAGCTTCTCCAAGCTTCTGTTTCACCCTTTCTACAAGGTACTCTTTGCAGTTCCTCTTCCAGTGCCCATCTTTGCCAGTGGAAGCACTAGCCTTTGTCCTTTGTTGGGTCTTTCTTGACAACCTTTGCCTTACCCATTTTGCCCTTGCCCTTGCCCTTCTTAAGGGTCTTCTCAGCCTTCCTTTTCTTTCTGGTCTCACCAGTGTAGAGAACCAGCTTCTCTTTCTTGATGGTGCTCTCTACTTCTCTTAACATATTGAGGAGCTCTGGGAGGGTCACCTTAAGTTTGTTTATATTAAAATTTATTATGAATTGAGAAAAGGAATCTAGTAGGGACTGAAGTACAAGATCCACACATAGGTTATCCTCTAGTACCATTCCTAGACCTGTGAGTTTTTCGATCCACTCAATCATCTTAAGGACATGGTTCTGAACCGATGTCCCCTCAGTCATCTTAGCACGGAAAAGACTCTTGGATATCTCATATTGCTGAGTTCTTCCCTATTCCTCAAACAGTTTACGGAGATGTAGGAGTATGGAATTAGCATCCATATTTTCATGCTGTCTCTATAACTCAGTAGTCATAGAGGCCAACATATAATACTGAGCAAGAGTGGAATCAACCTAGTACTTCATATAACGAGCGATCTCATCCTCGCTTGCCCCTTTGTCGGGCGTAGGGATCACTGTATCAAGGACATACGTGATTTTCTCCGTTGTTAGAATGATTCTCAGATTGCGAAGCCAATCCGTATAATTTGGACCAGTGAGGCGGTTGGCATAAAGTATGCCACGTAAATGATTTGAAAGTAACATTTTTCTAAAATAAAAGATATAGCAGAGATAAATAACATGCAGACTTTGCAGAAATTTAAACAATTAAGATAAGGACTTTTATCTTAATGTATTCCCACTAATTTTTTGCGAGACACACAACACCCTCCGGTATGTGAATTGGAGACCCCTTGCGGATCTCTAGTGGTGATCAAGATCCAATCGGTGTCTTAACATAACCTCGAGGGACTTAACCAATCACGTTAAGCCCGTAAAGGTAGGCAACTCTTGCCAATCACAACTCCTTGTGATTCCCGTCCTGTTCGGCCTCCGAACCACCATGGCCTCGAGGGACTCGACCAACCATGATGTTCGGTTAAGTCATTAACATCGTTACCAGATGAGTCTGATTAGGTGATATACTCTCGAGGGACTCGACCAAGCATACCATGTCCTCAGGTCACCTCTGACATCTCTATGTCGTAGATAAGATGGCGAGATGTGATATAGGTGAGTCTCAAGGGACTCGACCAACTCAATATACATCGAGAATCAGCTCCTAGCTATAACGATGGAAGGCCACGTGGGTCAATCTAATTGCCTCACATTTATCGACTTAATATTATTAATAGAGGTGATTTTTGATTTGGTCTCCTAACATAATGTGTCACACACATACGTATTTAATATATATATCTAAATCACATGCAAATATATATACATATCTAGTAGGTATATAACTAATCACACATCACATGAGCAATCACACCATATGATCATGGACCATATCCTAATGTGATCAGGCCCGAGCTAGTGGGCCCAATCACTCACATCAAGATCTATGTGTACTTCGGTGCATCTCTATGCCCTGTGATCATCCATCTCGCTTAGTCGGATCCGTCGGCATCTTAACGCATCTCCATGCGTCGGATCGTCCATCTCGGCCTTGTGAGTCATGCTACCGCTGCGCCTCCTCTGATAATTACAACATAATTACAAGCACGCAGGCCTGACAATAAATGAGAAAAATAGAGGCTCGCAGACCCCAATAATAATAATCATATGTACACACATCACATCATAAGTTCATGATCATCTGTCCACATCATACATCACATGTATATGTTATTTATAGGACTACTAGATAAAAAATAATAGTTAATTAAACTATTTAATTAACATATTTAATTTTCTAAAATCAGGGACATAAAGGAAAATTTTGAATTCCCAAGGGTATTTCGGTAATTCGACCAAAAGGGTATTTTGGTAATTCTATCAAAAGGGACAGAATCTGGAATTTCTAAAATTTCGAAGGGCAAAACTATCTTTTGCCCAAAACCCTAATACCTTTCCCTTCTGCAGAGTTGCGGTCGCCACCCTACCGGCGGTGGCCACTACGGCGCGCCGTACTGCAGCGGCTTTGTCACGCGGGTGGCGCTACCCCTTGCTGGTGCACCCACATCTGCGGGCATATCGCCCATAGGCGGCACTTCCCTTTGTGAGCTGGCCATGGGCGGCGTTGCCCCTTGCGGGCTGGCCGCGGGTGGCGTTGGCCCTTGCGGGCTGGCCGCGAGCAGCGCTACCCCTTGCGCGGTTGGTCGCGGGCGGCGCTGCCCCTTGCGGGCTAGCTGCGGGCGGGCGGGCGATGCTGCCCCTTGCGGGTGCAGTGCCTGCCGGTGCCCTGCGGTGCAGCGCTGTTAGTGCTCGTTGGCGCGCCACGGTGCGCTGCCGCGAGCGCGGCGCCCACGGGAGCTACCCTGCGGCGGCTCGGCGCCCCGTGGCTGGCCCATAGGCCGCCGGCTGCTGCCTGTGCAAGCAGCCTTGCTATTGCTGCACGAGCGGGCAGCAACAGTTGCTGCCCTTTCTCGCTCTTCGCGCCAATGATTTTGGCGATAAAACCTATTCTAGATCACAACACATGCAGTTTAAGATCCGATCTTCACATGAACAACCTGGCTCTGATACCACTGTAGGGAAATCCGTCATGGGGAGCGACATCACATGCGCAGCGGAAGAATAGAAAACAAAACCCCAGATTTCTCGTAGAAAGTTTTTATCGTCGTGCAAAGATCGGTGTGTCAAAAACAAATCCACAAAACTGCACGTGTAAAAGAAGATACCTAGGGAGATCGTATATCCCTGAATTCCTGTAGATCTATGGGAGAGGATGAAGGAGGTCAAGCGTCCTTCTCTCTAGCGGTATCCACACAGTAGGGATTGTGACGATGCACCTCTCTCTCTGGGGAGAGGAGAACAGGAGGTGGCTACCAAAAACCCTCAGCCTATAGAGCTTTAGTTCCCTCCTATTTATAGAGGCCCCCTTAAAACCCTAATGGATCTTTTTGCCCTATTGGGTATTGGATCTTTATCCAATTACCCAAGCCTCTTGGATTAGTGGGTTTCTACCCAATAATCTCTTATTAGCAATTATTGGATCTCATCTCAGGATCCAATAATTCAAGGGCTTAATGGATATCCAATAAGATAAGGGGTTCAGCGGATATCTCATATCCGAACCTCTACTCATCGTAACACCTACCATATGTGTGTGACCCTCTAGGCCTAATATCGAGCTGGCCGTGAGTTATACTTGTCAGAACTCCTTCTGACATAGTGAATTATTATCTCTATAATAATTCACCTAACTCATCGACTACAGAAGTACCAGGCCACTACGCCGTGGCCCCCAGATGTTACAGGGGAATCCAATCCTTTGGACCTATCTGTCCTCAGTTACCATGTATCTATAATCTCTCATCCATCTAATATCCCAAAGACCCTATACCGGGCATGGTGCTGTCAGGCCCATACGGTCTCTCCTTAAGTCTTGCTCTTGTCGGATTCTCCCGGAGAACTCTTTCTCTCTCAATCCAAATAACCTTGGTAAAAGATTTGTTCGAGCAAGAACACATGAGATATTCCTCTCATGATACCGAGAGCGGATGATTCTCTATTGACACTAAATAGCCCTCGTAAGGTTGGCTATCACTCCCAATGATCGACTGTACTAGATATGAAACTTTTCAAACCTATAAGTCTGGTATCAAAGAGTGGAGTACTCATACAGGATATCATTGGTGTCTCAAATCTAAGTGAAAGGATCTAAAAGGCACTAAGAGGGGGGGGGGTGAATTAGTGCAGCGGATTAAAAATCGTACTCTTGAAACCGATTTTGTAAAAACACAAGTTCGTAGGAAGATTTCAATTTGGCGAAAGAGAACTTGAAAGTAATTACTTACGTAAAGGAAATAACTATGAACTAAACAACTTGCAGCCAAGTAATGAAATGATTCAAGAATGTAAACACTCACACATTTATGGACACAATGATGTATAGTGGTTCGGTCAAATGACCTACATCCACTCTTGAAGCCTTTACGATGAGGCTCCGCTCTTCCACTAGCAAATCCTTTGAAGGGGAAGGACCAAACACCCATTTTATAACCCTTTACAAAAGTTCACACTTGTACAAGATCTCTCAAGAAAAAGAAGAAGGTTAACACTTAGCAAGAACAAGACATTACTAGACTTTTCAAAAGCTTAAGACTAAGATTCTAACTCTCAAAAGGGTGCCCTTTCATTTGAGAAAGGGGTATTTATAGATCAAAGTGGATTCAAAATTGGGCTCCAAATTTGAAATCAATTTAGAGTTCCCAGGTTCTGGTGGTCAGAGGCGGTGCCACACTGTGTCCTTGTTGGTCACGTCTGTTGACTGACCAGTGATTCCACCGCCGCGGGCGGTGCCTACGCTCGAGCCGGTGATTCCACCGCTCGATGTGCGGTGCAGCTCGTGCCAGGCGGTTCCCACCGTCTGTATAGCGTTACTCTGGCTGCCCCCCAAGCCCGCGGGAGGTTTAACTATTTAAGCAAAGCCTCCCCATTCGGGGCCCTTAATCCTTGCTCTACTCATGTGCAAACTACGAACCTAAAACATAACTCAGCGTGATTTGATCCGACACTCTTCAAGTCAACTTCCGGCGAGCTTTACGGCGAGATTCCGAGCTTCGATGCTTCCTCGGATTGCTTCGGTGGACTCAGCATACTCCGGATTGTATGGCGAGCTCAGCGAGTCTTGGCTAGCTTCGAATCTTCGGTAAGTTCCACGAACCTTCGGCGATCTTTGAGATGAACTTTGAAAACTTGGCAAGTTCTGATTCGATCTTGGATGGTTCGGCAACACTTCCGAAAATCTCTCGGACTTCCGATGAACTCTTGAACCCCCAACGGACTTGACCTCGGTAAATCACTTTATGTTTTCTTCCCATCGTAGTTATTCCTGCACACTTATCTCGACAAAGTAGATTAGAACAAATATTTCACCAATTGACTTCATCATCAAAATCCGAGATTCAACAATCTCCCCTTTTTGATGATGACAATCAATTAGTGATGGAATTACTCTTAACTCCCCTATCTATATGCCATAAAGAAAATTGCTTGAATTCAATTTTTGAATTCAACACAATAAATTAACTTCATGATGACAAAGTTGATGTTGGACAATAAGATGTCAAATAGGTATCAAAGATATCAATGAAGTATACATATTTAAAAACATGATATCAAGAACCTAAATGAGCATTTTAACTTGTAAAGCATGGAAGATGTCAAATAGGTATCAAAGATATCAATGAAGTATACATAATTAAAAACATAATATCAAGAACCTAAATAAGCATTTTAACTTGCAATAACCTATAAAGCATGAAAAATGCATATAACTATCAACATATGGCAATACACATATTATTTCTCCCCCTTTGTCATCAACAAAAAGGAAACGAGGGATTCATATGTAACAAAAAAGGATGGCCAAAAAATATCACAAATGTGGAAAAAAATCAATCAGAAAACCGAAAATCATTTCACAGTGGCCAAGAAGATGTAATGAAGATAATACAACATATATGTCAAGATGTAATGAAGATAATACAACATATATGTCAAGATGTAATGAAGATAATACAACATATATGTCAACATACAACACAAGTTTACATCGTTCAAAAAGAAATACAGCAAGCTACTCCTCAGGAGGAATGCCAAGATGCCTATACATGTGATCGATCTTTGGTTCATCTTCGCATTTTCTTCAAAATTTCAATTTGCTGTAGTTTTACTTCATTTAACTCTCTCATGATCGGATCGTCAGAAGATGGAGCAGAAAATGTCACTGATGTAGCTGCAACAAAAGGATCAGGAGGAGGAGATTCATTTCCCCTAAGGACTGGTGTTTCAGGATGGTCTACTGGTGGGGGAGGTATATCACATCTCTAGGTTGTCTAACCCTATTCCATGCTCGAATGTACACCTAAATTAGCCTAAGTAGTTTAACGTCAATGATATTAAATCTGTCCACTTGTATTGCTTCTTCATTTGGTGGAATGCAAATATTATGGGCATGCAATAGTTTAGTTATTAAACCTCCATATGGTAACATTGATCCTTTAGAAAGGACCTCTATCATGTCTGGATTAGGTAACCAAAACAAAAATGTTGTCGGTCATGATCCAATATAAGGTACCTAACTCGGTGGCCCAGTCTCATCATGATGAAAGCTGTTTAGGAATGACAATGCTTACAAGAATGTGATGCAAAATTTTAGAGTTAAAAGGTAGTAAATGTTCACAACTCTTGGGGATTATACCTAAATTTGGGTTTGCAAACACAGTTTCTAAAGCTTGAGTGGGTGGCACCAAGCTGTGTCCATATCCCATTTTCCTCTAAAATAACACCTAGCTCTTTTTCAACAATTCCGATTAATGAGCATATAGTATTATCACATATTTGGATCTCATTACCTAGAAGATAAGTTGACAAGCCATCATCATTCACAGTTAAATTAGCATAGAATAATTTAACTAAGCGTGGATAAACAGGTTCAATAATTTGCAAAATGGGTAAGGCCTCTAAGTCTGCAAACCACATGATAGGTTCTAGGCTCCCTAATTGATTCAAATCAACATATTTTCCTTTATGAATGGGTCTAGAACCAAGTTCAGAAAATCTAAGGAAGCTTCTTGTGATTTAAACAAGGATTGGTCAAATGAATCTACCTCCATCCTTTTCCTTTGTCTCTTGATGTTCTTTTAGGAGCTATTTCTATTTAGGATTGATTAATAATCAATTGAAGAAAGGAATTAAACTAGACAATAAAAGGAAAGAGAAATAATTCTGTTTTTACCTTAGATTGTTCCCTTGGGATGTAGGAAGCTTGAATCAAAGTAAGATATCCTTCTTAGGCTTCTAGAGGGAAGAAACTATGTTTAGAGGAGTGTAGAGAGGTGAGGAAGAGTGTTTGGGCGGTTCTACCGAATGGTGCAGAGTGTTGGCGGTTCTACCGCCGGCCCTAACTCACCCCTTATAAAAGGGGTGTTCGGGCGGTACTACCACCCCAGCAGGCAGTTCCACCACCTGGGGCTGACTACCCAGGCGGTGCCACCGCCGTATCTGGCGGTGCTACCGCTAGTAGCACAAAAATCCGTATTTCACCAATTTTTTTTAAAAAAATGGTCTTAGAGATGGGATGAAGTCAAAAAGAATTTGATGAAAATAAATCCAGAAAAAAAATCAGAATGTGTGGAATCAAATCGATGAAAACCATAATTTCAAGGAAAGATATCATCAAATAGAGCTTACTTATTTGGACAGTTTAACATGCCTAATTCCCTTCTAATAAAATCAAATTGTTCCTCATTTAAGGTTTTAGTAAAAATGTCAGCTAATTGATGATTTGTATCAACAAATTCAAGGTGACATCTCTACTACTTACATGATCACGTATAAAATGATGCCTAATGTCAATGTGCTTGGTTAGAGTGTTGAATCAGATTTTTAGTTAGACAAATAGCACTCGTGTTATCACATTTTATAGGGATGTTTTTAAGTAGATTCCATAGTCTTCTAGTGTATTTTTCATCCGGATAACTTTGTACCTGCATGCACTTGCAGCTATATATTAAACCTGTAGTAGATAGTGCAAGCGAATTTTGTTTCTTGGAAGTCCAAGAAACAAGTGCATGTCCTAGAAATTGGCATGTTGGATGTGCTTTTTCTATCTATTTTACATCCACCAAAATCCATCTGCATAAGCTTTCAAATCAAAATTATCAGATTTTGGATACCATAATCCAAGATTAGGGTCCCTTTAAGATATCTAAGAATCCTCTTGACTTTCAAGTGAGATAGCTTAGGATTAGCTTGGAATCTTGCACATAGCCCTACACGAACATGATGTCAGTGCAGTTTGCGATGAGATAAAGCGAGCTACCTATCATGCCCCTATAAGTTTTTGATCAAAACTTTCTCCATTTTCATCCATATCTAATTTAACGGAGGTGCTCATAGGAGTGCTAATATCTTTTGATCCATCCATGTTAAATCGTTTTAACAATTCCAATGTGTATTTTGATTGATTTAGAAATATACCATCACTTAGTTGCTTGATTTGTAGTCCTAAAAGAAATTTAGTTCTCCCATTAGGCTCATCTCAAATTCATCACTCATATCCTAAGCAAATAATTCACATAGTGATTTATTACAAGACCCAAAATAATATCATCAACATAAATTTGAACAATAAGAAAATTATTTTCAAAATGTTTAATAAACAATGTAGTATCAACCTTGCCTTTAGTGAAATCATTTGAAATTAAAAAAAAACTAAGCCTCTCGTACCAAGCCCTAGGGGCTTGTTTTAGACCATATAGAGCCTTAGTTAGCTTAAACACGTGGTTAGGAAATATGAGAGTTTTCAAATCCGGGTGGTTGTTAGACATACACTTCTTGGAAATAAAACCATTTAAGAATGCACTTTTGACATCCATTTGAAATAATTTGAAATCTTTACTACTAGCATAGGCAAGGAGCATCCTAATGGCTTCCAATCTTGCCACGGAGCGAAGGTCTCTTCATGTCGATACCTTCTTCTTGGTTGAAACCTTTGGCCACTAGTCTAGCCTTGTTTCTAACCACGATGTATTCATCTTGCTTGTTTCTAAAGACCCACTTAGTACCAATAACTAAGTGGTCATTAGATCTAGGAACAAGCTTCCATACCTCATTCCTCTCAAATTGATTCAATTCTTCTTGCGTGCGATAACCCAAGAATCATCTTTCGGGGCATCAACAATGCATTTTGGTTCAATTTGAGAAAGAAAAGCAGCATGGGCACAAAATTTTTGAAAGAAGAGCGAGTTTGAACCCCTTTCGATGCATCTCCTATAATTAACTCCTTGGGATGAGCATCTACATACTTCCATTCCTTGGGTAATGAAGTTTGGGAAGAATAGATTCAAGTTGTCATTTTGAGGAGAGGGTTCATTCAAATTCAAATTATCAAGACCAAAATCATCATCAAAATCTTTCTTCTTAAATTTGGAAATTTCATTAAAAACCACATGAATAGATTCTTCTATAAGTAAGGTTCTTTTGTTGAAAACACGAAAAGCCTTAGAAACCGAAGAATAACCAAGAAATATGCCTTCATTGGATTTTGCATTTCCTAAGGCATCCTTTTCATTTAAAATAAAGCATTTACAACCAAAAACTTTAAAATAAAAAACATTGGGTTTTTATCATTCCATAATTCATATGGAGTTTTAGATAGGGATGGTCTCACTAGAACTCTATTCATAACATAGCAAGCCGTATTCACGGCTTAAAAATATTTTAGTAAATTATATTCATTTAACATGGTTCTAGCCATTTCTTGCAAACTTCTATTTTCCTTTCCACTACTCCATTTTGTTGTGGATTTCTTGGAGTAGAAGTTGTGATTGTATCCGTTTATTTCACAAAAATTTTGGAAGTCATGATTTTGAAATTCACCTCCATGATCACTTGAATTGATGAAATCATAAAGCCTTTTTCATTTTGAGTGAGTTTACAAAATTTAGAGAAACATTTGAAACAATCACTTTTATGAGCCAAGAAATAGGTCCAAGTGTATCTACTATAGTCATCCACAATTACAAAGGCATATTTGCTACCTCCTAGGCTTGTTATGTCAATTGGTCCAAATAAGTCCAAATGGATCAATTGCAATGGTCTAGTGGTGCTAATTTGATTTTTGATTTGAAACTAGTCTTTATTTGTTTTCCTAGTTGACATGCATCACATACCTTATCCTTAACAAATTTAGTGTTTGGGATACCTCTTACTAAATCTCTAGATGAAATCTTAGAGATTAGTTTCATGCTTGCATGGCCTAATCTCTATGCCAAAGCCAAGCATCATCATTCAAAATCGAAAAGCACATTTCATTACTTAATTTATCAATATTTATGGTGTAGACATTGTTTTGTTTTAAAGCAATCATGGATATGTTGTTGTTGGGTTTTCAATAATGCAAACATTAGATTCAAATCTAACAACATAACCTTTATCACATAGTTAACTAATACTTAAAAGATTATGTTTTAAACCATCAACTAGTAACATATCATCAATTGAAAAACTCGATTTGTTACCTATGGTTCCCTTGCAATGATTTTACCCTTGTTGTTGTCTTTGAAGGTGACATATCCTTCTTCTTTGCTAGAGAGCATAGAGAAATGAGATGGATCTCCGGTCATGTGCCTTGAGCATCCACTATCAAGATACCATTTCTTGCTCCTAGCTTGTGAGTTTGTCTACAAAGAGGATGGTTTTAGGTACCCATTTGATTTTGGGTGCCTTACAAAATGATCTACTTACTTTGTAATTTATCATTGAATTGTTTATGGTTCCTTTAGGAACCCATATCAATTTTGTGGATTAATTTTCTTGAATGGACATTTGTAGGCAACATGTCCCGTTTTGCCACAAAAATTACATTTCAAATGAGGTGATACATGCAATGTAGGCCCTTTATCGAAGGTGGTGGGATTTTGGTGGGAACCTCTCACAAATCCGATACCACTTCTATTTCGGCGTGACCTTTGTTAGCAAGAATCATGTCTAAGCCCCTGCTATCGACCTTAAAGTTGTTTAGGGTCTCTTTGAGTAACAAGTTCTCTCTTTTTGTTGCATCTAAGTCTTCACACTTAGAGCATGGGGGTAGAGAAGGGTTTTGAAGACTATTGAACTTACTTTGTAATAAAGCATGCTCTTTCTTAAGCAAATTGAACTTCTTACTAATAGTTCTACATTCATCAAATAACTCATGAAAAGCCATAGAAAGTTCATCGAAAGATAATTCTTCATTAAGTAACTCACTAACCTCTTCTCCAAATGCCATTAGTGCAAGTTTGCCTCCTCTTTGTTGCTAGCTTCTTCAACCTCGGAGTCACTTGAATCATCCCGTGGCCTTCAAGGCTTTTTCTTCTTGAATTGCTTCTTCTTGGCTTGAGGCATTCATTCTTGAAGTGTCGGCTTCTTGCATTCGTAGCAAATGACTTGGTCCTTTGTGTTCAAATTTGCTTTTTGTGTCATTTTTAATTTGTTCTTTCTTATAAATTTCTTAAACTTTCGAGTTAGAAGTGCAATGTCATTGTCACTGTCCTCATCACTTGATGTTCCTTTCAAGTGGTCTTCTTGTGTTCTAAGTGCCATATCCTTCCTGTTCTTTGGAAGAGGGTTCTCAAGCTCTTCATGAGCATGACACATCATCTCGTAGGTCATTAGAGACTCAGTAAGTTCTTCAAGCGGAAATACTTTAAGATCCTTGGACTCTTGAATGGCGTGACCTTTGGATCCCAACTCTTTGGAAGGGATCTTAAAATTTTAGTTACCAATTCAAAATTAGAAAAACCTTTACCAAGAGCTTTAAGTCCATTGATGACATCCGTAAAGCGGGTGTACATGTCTCCAATGGACTCATTTGGTTTCATCGAAAAAGTTCATAGAATGCACAAGAATGTTGATTTTGGACTCTTTTCGGCTAGTGCCTTCATGAGTGATTTCAGAGTGCGCCAAATATCAAATGCCGATTCACAAATAGAAACCGATTAAACTCATTCTTATCAAGCGCACAAAATAAGGCATTCATAGCCTTTGCATTGAGAGCAAAAATCTTCTTCTCCGACTCATTCCATTCACTCATCGGAAGAAGATTTTGCAAAGCCATTTTAACAATGTTCCAAAGTTGAAGTCCATGGAAATGAGAAAAATCCTCATACGAGTCTTCAATACATATAATCCGACCCATTAAACATAGGTGGGCCGAGTAATGGAGAGACCCTTCTTGCATACCGAGTAGGCCATCTCTCTTGGGTTTTAAACCAATATGAGAGCAAACCTTGCTCTGATACCAATTGAAAGGATCTAAAAGGCACTAAGAGGGGGGGTGAATTAGTGCAGCGGATTAAAAATCGTACTCTTGAAACCGATTTTGCAAAAACACAAGTTAAATAGGAAGATTTCGATTTGTGAAGAGAACTTGAAAGTAATTACTTACGTAAAGGAAATGACTATGAACTAAACAACTTGCAGCCAAGTAATGAAATGATTCAAGAATGTAAACACTCACACATTTATGGACACAATGATGTATAGTGGTTCGGTCAAATGACCTACATCCACTCTTGAAGCCTTTACGATGAGGCTCCGCTCTTCCACTAGAAAATCCTTTGAAGGGGAAGGACCAAACACTCCTTTTACAACCTTTTACAAGAAGTTCACACTTGTACAAGATCTCTCAAGAAAAAGAAGAAGGTGAACACTTGGCAAAAAGAAAACTTTTCAAGACTCTTCAAAAGCTCAAGACTTAGAATTTTTTTGCTCAAAAAGGGTGCCCTTTCAGTGAGAAAGGGGGTATTTATAGATCCAAAGTGGATTCAAAATTGGGCTCCAAATTTGAAATCAATTTGGAGTTCCAAGGTCACAGTGGTCGAGGCGGTGCCACACTGTGTCGATCTTGTTGGTAGCGTGTGTGCCACCGGCAAGCGGTGCTATCGCTCGATCACAGTGACTAGGCGGTGCCACCTGAAAGGATCTAAAAGGCACTAAGAGGGGGGGTGAATTAGTGCAACGGATTAAAATCGTACTCTTGAAACCGATTTTACAAAAACACAAGTTCGTAGGAAGATTTCGATTTGGCGAAAGAGAACTTGAAAGTAATTACTTACGTAAAGGAAATGACTATGAACTAAACTACTTGCAGCCAAGTAATGAAATGATTTAAGAAAGTAAACACTCACACATTTAAGGACACAATGATGTATAGTGGTTCGGTCAAATGACCTACATCCACTCTTGAAGCCTTTTTCGATGAGGCTCCGCTTTTCCACTAGCAAATCCTTTGAAGGGGAAGGACCAAACACCCCTTTTACAACCCTTTACAAAAGTTCACACTTGTACAAGATCTCTCAAGAAAAGAAGAAGGTGAACACTTAGCAAAACACAAGACTTTTCAAAAACTCTTCACAAGCTCAAGACTTAGGATTTTTGCTCAAAGGGTACCCTTTCAGTTGAGAAAGGGGGGGTATTTATAGATCCAAAGTGGATTCAAAATTGGGCTCCAAATTTGAAATAAATTTGGAGTTCCAAGGTCTGATGGTCAGAGGCGGTGCCACCGCCTGTCAGGGGCGGTGCCACCGCCTATCTCAATCTGGTTGGCGCGTGAGGCGGTACCACCGCCCTAGGGCGGCGATGCTGTGCTATCGCTCTGGTCAGTGGCGGTGCCACCGCCCGGCCAAGCGTTCCATCTGTCTGCGTCTGATGGCGGTGCTACCGCCCAAGCGGTTCCACCGCCCGTGGCGGTGCTCGCACCAGTAGGCGTGCTACCACCCGGTGAGGCGATTCCAGCTGGCGATTCAAGCCTCCCCATTCGGACAAAGCCGAATGGGCCTGCTAAGCCTCAACTTGGCTCAGTAGAGGCCTGGTTGGCCCCTACTAAATTTAGGCAGGATTTTTCTTAAATCCTTGCTCTACTCATGTGCAAACTACGAACCTAAAACACAACTTAACGTGATTTGATTCGACACTCTTCAAGTCAGCTTCCGGCGAGCTTTACAGCGAGATTCCGGCAAGCTTCCGATGCTTCCCTCGGATTGCTTCCGGTGGACTCGGCATACTCGGATTGTATGGCGAGCTTCAGCGAGTCTTGGCTAGCTTAATCTTCCCAGTTCCGCGAACCTTCGGCGATCTTTGAGATGAACTTAAGCTTGGCAAGTCCACGGATTCGATCTTGGATGGTTCGGCAACACTTCCGAAAATCTCTCGGACTTAGAATGAACTCTTGAACTCCTGACTTGACTCGGTAAATCACTTTATGTCTTCTTCCATCGTAGTAATTCCTGCACACTTATCTCGACATAGTGGATTAGAACAAATATTTCACCAATTGACTTCATCATCAAAATCTGAGATTCAACACCACCGCCCTTGACGGTTCCATCGCCGTCGTATGCGAGGCGGTGCTACGCTCGAACGGCGGTTCCACGGCCCGTTTGTGTACAAGGGCGGTGCTGCTCCGCTCGGCCAGCGGTTCCACCGCGTCGTATGCGAGGCGGTGCTACGCTCGACCAAGCGGTTCCACCACCCAGTGGCGGTTCAACTGCCCCATTCGGACAAAGCCGAATGGGCCTGTTTAAGCCTCAACTTGGCTCGAGAGGCCCGGTTGGCCCCTACTGAATTTAGGCAGGATTTTTTCCTAAATCCTTGCTCTACTCATGTGCAAACTATGAACCTAAAACATAACTCAACGTGATTTGATCCGACACTCTTCAAGTCAACTTCCGACGAGCTTTACAGCGAGATTCCGGCAAGCTCCGATGCTTCCTCGGATTGCTTCCGGTGGACTCTCAAAGATACTCCGGATTGTATGGCGAGCTCAAGCGAGTCTTCGGCTAGCTTCCGAATCTTCGGTAAGTTCGCGAACCTTCGGCGATCTTTGAGATGAACTCCAAAACTTGGCAAGTTCCCGATTCGATCTTGGATGGTTCCAACACTTCCAAAATCTCTCGGACTTAGATGAACTCTTGAACCCCGACGGACTTGACCTCGGTAAATCACTTTATGTTTTCTTCCCATCATAGTTATTCCTGCATACTTATCTCGACAAAGTAGATTAGAACAAATATTTCACCAATTGATTTCATCATCAAAATCCGAGATTCAACACTAAGGACTAGATACACTACTGGGACTACGGAATCGCTGTCTGACATGAGGTATCAAAAACCATCCAAAGATTAAAGTAGATGGATCAATCAGTGAACTCATTCTCCAATGAGCACTTGCACTGTACCCATAGTGTCCCCACATGAGTAGCTATGAGACTATGAGACCAGCTACCTCTATCATATGAATGGGTATATAGCACACCAGTCTATTTGGTTATCTCGATGTCCTTCTCGAGTAACCTATGACCAGGATAATTTAGGGTGTGTGTTTAAAGGTAAATCGGTCTTATTATTGTAATCTCATCATGATCCAATTCCCATTGCATAGATCCAAGGACATCACAATATATATCTAGATAATGTGAGATAATGCCAATAATCATAAGCAAAGAGATTGACGTAGCGTGTTATAGGTGCTATCACTCATGTGATTGGCTATAACTAAGCATTCTTAGCCTTTGCATTTAAAGCAAAAACCTTCTTCTCCGATTCATTCTATTTGCTCATCGGAAGAGAGGATTTTTGAAATCCATTTTCAATGATATTCCAAAGCTCAAAGTCCTTGTAAACAAGAAAGATCCTTATACGAGTCTTCGAATACGTATAATCTGACCCATTGAACATGGGTAGACGTGTAATTGAATGACCCTCTTGTATGCCAAAATAAGCCATCTTTCTTGGGTTTTAAATCAGATGAGAGTGACCAAGTTCTAATACCAATTATTAGGGATCGAGTGACACTAACAGAGGGAGGGGGGTGAATTAGTGTAGCGGTTAATAATGATAACTTTTTCAGCGATTTAAAATAACTTCGGAAACTTTGTGCGATAAAATTACATTTCAATGAAATCCAATTTCGATTATGCATAAAACTTAAAATGATTCGTAAGAAAGTGAGGAGGAAGTGGAGTATGTAAATGAACAAGTTTGTAGAAATATAAATAATAATATTGAAACACAAACCAGAATTTTTATAATGGTTCGATCATACGACCTACGTCCACTCCCGATTCCTTTTCTCTTGAGGCCATCGGCTTTCTACTAGGTGTCTTCCTTCCAAGGGTGAAGACCAATTCCCTTTTACAATGCTTTTTCCTTTTGACGGGTTTAGGAGGCAACCCTTACAAGCACTCTCTCCTTTCTTTAGAATTGAATACAAGAGAAAACTAAAGGAGGGATTTCTAGAGAGATTTGAATAGTGTTTTCTAGCTTTCAAAATGTATGTGCTTGCATACTGTAACCCAGGGATGGGAGGGGTTTTTATAGGCTCCAAGAGGATTCAAATTTGGAGTCCAAATTTGAATCTTCTTGATTTTCTAGGTTACTGGTGGTACCACCATCTGACAGAGTCCTCGAGCTATGTGGTCTAGCGGTACCACTGCCTGACACTAGTGGTACCATCGCCTGTCAGGCATTAAAGTCAGTGGTACCATCGCTGACCTAGGGTGGTGCCACCGCCAGAACACCTAGGATTTTCGTCCCTGGGCGGTGCCACTATTCCAGCAAGGCTGAATGGGCCCTGACTTCAGCCCAAATCAGTCTAAATAAGGCCCAGTTGGCCACTACCAGGGTTAAACAGGATTATTACCTAATCCTTACTCTAATTACATGCTAACTATAAAATTAAACATAATTCTAAGTAATTTTAAATCGGCAGCTTTGAGTTTTCTTCCAGCGAGCCTCCGGCAAACTTCCAACGGACTTCCGACGCACCCTTAGATTTCTTCCGGCAGACTCCCAACAGGCTACCGGACTTGTGGTGAGTTCGATGAATCTTTGGTAAGCTTTAGAACCTTCTCGGTGATCTCCACGAACCTTTGATGATCTTTCCAGTGAACTTTCGAAATCCTTGACAAGTCCCCGATTCTTTCTCGGTTGGTTCTGGTAGCACTTACGACGATCTTTCGGACTTCTGGTGGACTCTCAAACTCTCAACAACTTGACTCTGGTAATTTACTTTGTCTTTAAGATATTGCAGTTAATCCTGCACACTTATCTCAATAATATGGATTGGATCAATTAACCCATCAATTGAATTCATCTTCAAAATTCGAATTCAATAATTTCATGGTAAGGTAAAATAGAATCAATTGAGTCACTTACCTCATCTTCGGATGTACTTTATTCATCCTTGAGAGTTTTGAACACCTTCTTTTTCTTTTGTACGAGCAATTTCTTCTTCAGTTGTGGGCAATCACTTTTATAGTGCCCTGGTCAATTGTATCCAAAGAAAGTTATAGTGTTCTTCTTAAGTTCATTTGTGTTTTTAGTTTCTTGTTTTATGAATTTTCTTATCAAAAGTTCTATGTTATCATCACTTGAGCTTTCGCTCAAGTGGTCTTCTATAGTTCAAAGTGCCAAATCCTTCTTGTTCTTTGAAAGGTGGTTCTCATGTTCATCATGTGCCAAATGAGTCATTTTTTTGGTCATCAAGGACCCTATATGTTTTTCAAGTGGAAAGTCATTTAGGTCCTATCTCTTGTATTGTGGTTACTTTCAGTTCTCAACTTTTTGGAAGAGATCTTAGTATTTTGTTAATAAGATCAAAATTAAAAAAATATTTACCAAGACTTTTAAACTATTAACGATATCCGTAAAATGGGTATACATGTCACCAATAGTTTCGCTTGGTTCCATTCGAAACGATTTAAAATCATATATCAAAAAATTAATTTTAAAATCTTTTACTCTACTTGTACCTTCATGTATGATTTTAAGAGTGTATGCCAAATGTCATGTGTAGTTTCACAAATCAAAATCCGATTAAATTCATTTTTGTCCAAGGCACAAAATAAAGCGTTTATTACTTTGGCATTCAAAGAAAATAATTTTTTCTCAAAATCATTCTATT